>JAECUM010005865.1:0-25152 GCA_016617855.1 Megalonaias nervosa | reverse complement strand
AGTCTTTGATCTTCAACTGCCATAAACTTTACAGTTAACTTACCAACTCTTTCTTGCTCTTTTTCGATATCCGCTAATTTTTCTGATACATTTGTTAAAATATCTTTAGCTTCTTGTGATGTTAACTCTGCCAGTCTCTGTTCAAGTTCGAGCGGATTATTTATCAACCGATCTAATGTAGCTTGCCTCGCAGCAGGATCAGCTATATTTGCTACAAGCGCCTCAGCTAATTTTCTTTTTTCTTCTTCAGATCTATCTTGTTGTTCTTTAACTAATCCGAGTAAACCTTTTTCTTGTAATTTTTTAACTTCTTCTTCTGATAGTGGCTTACCTTCAGGTTGTTTTCCAAGTAAAGCCTCAGTAACTGGTTTGAGAACTTTAGCTGCTGTTTCTGCTGCAGCAACTTGACCACGTCGAGCTTGCTGTACTAGCTGTTTAAATTTTGCCTGAGACTGCGCAAGATTTTCTATATGTTTTCTATATTTTGCTTGTTTTTCCATTAATTATATACTATTTTCTATAAAAATTATTGTAAATAGTTTTCAATACAACATCGAAACATTTTATTCTTATCATTCGTTAACTTATCAAACAAAAAGAAATCATATCTATTTGCTGTTGCTTGACGGTACAGTTCAATAAATTTATCTTTTGTTACGTCGCCGCATTGTTCGTTCGCGATATTTCTAACGTCAATATTGTCAAGTCCAGGAAATAATATAAAACAGCCAGTATTTCGCCTAATAAATCTTCGACATTATAATATCCTTGAGCGAGATAAATAGAATTACATTTCTTATTTCGCGACAGTGAAAAATACGATCTGATTTTATTCATTTCCTCGTTGTTTAGCGGAATATCATCAAAAACAACTATTTTGTGTTCGGACGAATCGAGTTGATTAACTGGAACAAGTTCTTCTGGTTGTTTGATTATAAAGAAATCTTCGCCAGATTCAAGGTCGTCACGAAGTTTGTCATTATAATTGTTAAGTAGCTCGTACTTATCCTGTTGGGGATTAATTGTGTAAATATAAACGCGATCGTAGTTAAAATTATCTCCTAAAAGTAAATTCATAAGCAAATTTGTTTTCCCCGATCCAGTTTTACCAACTATAAGATAATGACAATCTGGAAGCTCATTGTTATGTTTCTGTTTCACCAACCGCTCTGTATCAAAGTTTAATATAGACGATTTTGCCATTATACAATTTTATGGTATATAATTTTGTCAAGTAGTAAATAAATAATGAGTTTTTATTCAAAATTTGGAACATTAGTAGGAGATTCAACAACTGCTCAGCAAGCTGATTTATCTAAGTACGCAACTCTTGATCAGCTCAAAAATGAAATTACTAATTTATTAAATATCACAAGTGTTGATCAAAATGAAGTTGTTATTTTTCAAGATAAAGAAGGACGATTAAAAACGAGTAATATACAACTATCAGATGTTCTTGTACGAATTCCCACCGCGGCTGTCAATAATATAGCTACTTTTGCCGATCAAGGTAAAATACAAGATTCGGGCAAGTCCGTTAATGATTATGTTAGGAAAGCTGGCGATGTATTTACTGGTGACATTGTTATGTCAGGAAAAAAAATTACATATCTTGGAAACCCAACCGCAGATACAGACGCAGCAACGAAAAAATACGTCGACGATCAGGAATCTAAGTACTTATTAGTACGCGGTGGTATCATGTATTCATTTCTCAATATGAACAACAACGGTATTAATAATCTCAGAACACCAGAAACAGATTTCGACGCCGCAACTAAAAAATACGTCGACGATAAGGAAATTCCAATAACGACTTCGTTAACGACAATCAAGGATGGAATTGCCGCATTTAGAACTGATTATATTAATCATGTACAAACATTTCTAAATTTTCGCAGAAATTTAAACAGAACTATTAACGAATTTTTTGGAACTCCACCAACTGTTATTATTAATCTCGCTGACATTAACACAAGACTCAACGATATCATTAGTGGTATTCCTAACATTATTCAAAAAACTAATCTCGTTAAAATTCCTCACGGACGAGCTAACAATATCGTGTACACAGTCGCATCAGGAAAAGCAACATGGTCGCAGCAAAATAACACTTTTAAACACATCGCAGAAGTCACTGGTGTATATAGATTATCTGTGTTTAGCAGTGCAAAATTCAGTATATTTACCACATTTCCATGGCGTCATTCAACCGATGATTTTTCTGGAATTGTGTCTATAGTGTTAAACAAAGATATCGAGGAAACGTTTATGCTGATAGCGGATGATAAAAAGTTAACCGCAGCGACTTATTGGTGGTGTATTGAATTTGTAGCTGAAACTCCCGAACTAGTTACTTAAATAACGGTATATAAACAAATATCATATAATGAAAAAAAATATAGTCGATTTTAATCATATTTCAGAAAACATTCCCAAACAAGATGTTGACGCTCTAATGCAATATTACAGATACTATCATAAAAATCTTTGGTGCGTCAAAAAATGTTACAAATACTATGCAAAAATACTGCGAATGATATCATATCTACCGCTGTTAATGACCGGTTCTGGTATAATTTCAAGTGGTGCATCATTAAATCCGTTTTTGTTAATAATATCTGGTGTCGGTGTTTCTCTTGCAGCAGCGTGTAAAAAAGTTGAGCCTCGACTCGCGACTAAAAAAAATGCTTGCAAAACAGCAAGTGTCACCTATAAAAAATTACTTGATCAGATTCGATCTTATTTGCGTGGTATAAAATATGATATGGACGACTTAATACGTGAATTCCGCATTATTGATAGTATGTTAACAGATATTCTGCCAATGAGAGTCAGCAAATACGAAAAAGACTATAATAAAAAGTAGATGTTTAATTTTGTGTGGCTTTATCAAATAATATATCAACCATGTTATCGATAATGTCATCACATCATCTGCCCAGCCGGCAATTCTCATATCATTTTCAGTCGCGAATAACCATACTGACCCATATTTCGGCGATATATGATAGCCCACTTTTTTAATGCAATCGCTTATTATATTAGATTTTATACCAGTATATGCTGACGCTGCTTTGATCGAATTAAATCTTTTACAAAATCTATTTGTTAGATCAAATCCAACATGTCTTATTGATGGTTTATAATAAGACATTATATATATTTCATTTGTTTAATATAACATTTTGTAACAATATTATTTTGGCTAATAAAAGAGACTGTCATAGTAGTAGAGATAGATGATGCATCCTATCTCAGAGACACCCCTGCCCACAAAGCATATTTTTGTCAGAAAACGTGTTATCATGTGAAAGTCATCATTTTGAGCTAAAAAGGGATGCTGACAAAAATGTTAACATACAGCGTTTTGGGGGGCAGGGGGGTCTCTGAGAGAGGATCATCATCTATCTTTACTACTCACGGGTCATCTTGAAGCATGTTGGTATTGATTTTTTATCGCGTTTCATGGTAACATAAAAATGTATGTGCTAGTTTAGGGTTTCTGGCTTCATTTATATAAGCCTAAGGACAAGTTCGATTAATTTAGAAACTCTGACCTCTCGAAATTCAGTTATCACTGATGTTGTTGTTGTTGTTTTGGGTTTAGCCCATTTTTCTCAGCGCTAGTTAGGCTATAAATGGTGGCCCGCATAACTGGTGGAGGAAGAACCCGAGGAAAATCTCGGTAAGAACCATCGACTCATGAGAAGCTACTGGCAGCTTTCTCACGTACCCACATTGGCCGCGCCCGAGACTCGAACCCAGGCGGACAGCGGTGAGATGACAGTGATCGGTAAAGGCTTCAGACCACTGGGCCACCAGGGGCCCCAGGTATCACTCATACAGATCAATGAGATCAAAGTTCAATCAAGAATCAGCAATCACGAGGGGTCCTAAGAAGCGGAGGGGGTGGGTGGGAATCTTTCGAAATCGCACCACATCGACCGTGTATATGCAGCTCTAGTACAAAGCCATTATACTCTGTATGGGATATATGTTAGCGTTGTGTGAGCGACGTAGGTTAATTTCTTCTGGCAATGCGTTTATGAAATACGTTTTACAAAGATTTCAAAATATACATTTAAATTTCAAATTTTCATTAAAATAATTAAAAAATAATTCAAATTACCTCCATTTTGTTCAGAAGATTTGGCAACTAAACTAGTTTACTTGGGATTAAAATCTTCAGCGATGTTATGTCTGTTGCAGTTGGAAATACTGTACTCTCATGTATGTGGCCGAGATTGAAACAGTCAGTTTTCAACATTCTGGAAGAAGAAACTTTGGTCAGTAACTTCATGAACTGACTTAATCGAAATCTTCTGTTATTTCTCGTTGGTAAGTTAGTTTTCTGGTATAGAGTCAGTGTAACTGGATACATACTCATGCCTCTGACACTGGTCTGTCGAGGATAAGATGTTTTAAATTTAGTACCAAGTTAAGTAGTTAATATCAAAGTTCAGAGGCTTTGTGTCGGCTGTGTCATTCATTGTGAAATAGTAACGAATTGGAGTAATATTTACCATGGAATAATTAGGAAAGAATCATTTTTTATAATTTGAGATTGATTTTATTGTGGTGTGAAAACAGTGTGGTGGAAGTGCACATGTAAAGTCAGTGTGAGATAATGTCAGAAACTATCTTTTGGTTCATATAGAAATGGACTCCACGGAACCAAGAGGTTTTGATTAGCCGCTACACGTAATGTGTTAGACAACAACAGTCACGTCCTGGTGTGTGTACTGGTCTATCGTGTCACTGTCTCTCCTAGGAATCCTAGTCGTATTGGAATGTTGATTTGATTTCAGCCTGGAGGAAGATTAACGGCGGTCGACTCCAGCAAGCCTGAAGGCAATTCAGCACACCGAGTTTTTAACACTGTTAGCAGCAGAGGAGGTGAACAGACCACTTGTCTGAATTGTCATTTGTCTAAAAAACAAGGTTCCTACGAAGGCTGAAAATAAGGCCAATAACGCTAAACCAGAGCCTCTAACTGACCATGAGATTTTCTCTAATTGGGTTAGCTCACTTTGTTATTTTATCTTTGACTCTTTTTTTTTTATTTTATGGTGTGTTTCGTTTACTCGCAGGGTCACTCAATATTGGTCGTTCACCTACTCTGCTGCTGTAATTAAATCATTGTTATATCAATAATGATTGGAGAACCACACTCAGCTAGAATAGCTCGAGAGCGACTAGAGGCAATTAAAAACATTTACCTGTTCGTGATTCTGTTAAGCAACAACTACATTCACGTCAGGAATCTCAAGTTGAATTTGCAGAGGATACAAAACAATTATTTAAACCTATTACAGAAACCACTAAAGGTCTTCTTCCTGTATTAGAGAAAACCGCTGAAGCAACTGGAAAAATAGCAGAAAGAACTAAAAAAACAAAAAAGATTCTACGAGAACTTCCAGCTGAAATAGCTGCTGCTCAACCAATGCAAGAAATACTTGAAGGTATTGACCAAGCTCGTGTTGAAATAGGTGATATAAAAGATCGTATACCAGAACCAGGGAAAAAACTAGAAGGAATTAAAACTGCGCTGATCGATAAATTTACTGAATATGGTATTGGGTACATCAAACAACTCGACCAAAAAGATTTACCTGAGAGTGCCGTGAGAAGTTTTTTTGATAGAAAACAATTTCTAAACTCTGAGTATCATGTTCGTTCTATGGACAGTGAAAAATGGTATAAATGGATATTTCGCATGTACCACGGCGTTGATCGGGTCCGAAGTAATGATCCAAAATATAATGAGTATAGAAACAAAATAGATAATTATATTACGCAGTTACAACAACGACAATTACAATCGCAACAAAAACAACAGCGACAACAACAATCTCCAAAATCACGAATACCATTACCACAATCTCCAAAACCACAAAAACAACAACGACGAAAGGGAGTAACGAGTGAGGAAGAAGAACATGATGTAGTTTTTGATCCTGACCCCGGCGCAACTGGAAGTGGTCTTATTACTCAGGAAAGTGGTCTTATTACTCCATGTCCAAACAGCGTTCTCTCCGATGTTAATCGACTAGAAATCCTCATTGGAGGAAAACGAGCTGGTAATAATTCCCCAGAAATAATTAATGAAGCAGCTGATATTTGTAAACGATTATTTACAGGCGGTATCATGGATATTAATGTGTATCGGTCTCTCATTAATGAAATCGCCGATGACTACCACAGTGATTGAGTATGTAATTAGATACAATGACTATAATAAGATGATCATACATAATAATCAACGTGGACCTACTATGGTCAGGGTAATAAATTCACGATTACCAGTATACAAAACGACCTACGGAGATGGACTAGGTGATGTTGTTCAAGGTTTATTTAGAAGGTTAGCCCCAAAAGCAATACCAATTGCAAAGTAACTGGGAATGAAAGCTATTGATGTTGTTCGTGAAAAAGGTATTGGTGCTGTTGGTGATGTTGCTAGTAAAGCATTCTCAGCAATCAAGGATAGACTAGCACGATTAATACGACGAAAACCTCAGCCAGTAAAATTACCTAGCACTGAAGTGATGCCCGCAAATATTAGTAAAATAATAAATCAAGCTGCGAATCAAAAACTAGCAGAGTTGGCTGATGTACCACTATCAGAAAAAGAAAAAAATATAACCGCTAATTTAATAGCTGGAAGTGGTCTTCGTGTTAGACGATAATAAATATAATAAAGATGTTCAAACGTATATCTGATCCCGCATTTGACATGGACGCACCAGCTCTTAAAGATGAGTCTGTGCGTGATTATCAATATTTCTCTTATGACGCACGAATTCCAGATCAGCGTGGACGAACTGAACTTCAAGTTCAAGATACAAGCGGATATTTCTTACCTGCTGAAGCATTTATTGAAGTCGAAGGTAGACTTTTAAAAGCAGATAATACAGATTATGGAATTGGTGATCGAGTTGGTTTTGTTAATAACGGTATTATGGCGTTATTTGATAGCGCTACGTACATGATCGATGGAAGAAATATTGAATCAATTCAAAAGGATGTTGACGTTGCCACGACTATACTTGGTCTTGCAAGATACAGCGATGATTATTCAAGATCGGCTGGTCCATCAATGATGCTTGCCAAGGACATAGTCGATCAACCCGATCACAGGAATGTAATGTTAAATGCAGCTGGGGACGCAGCTGCATCAATGAATGAAAATTTCAACTTGGGATTCGCGTGGCTTCGAGCAATGCTTGGCGACGATGAAAAGTTTTCATGTGCGATTCCACTTTCACACATCTTTGGATTTTGTAGAAATGTCAGAAAGGTTATTTTCGAAGCCAAGCACACAATTGTACTCGTACGAAAAGCAACCGACAATGATGCAATATGGCGACCCGACGGTGTTGATGCTAGTAAAGTATTACTGACAAAACTTTATTGTGGATGCCAGTAATGACTCCATCAATATCTGAAGAAGATCGGTTACTTGCTTTCATGGGCAGCGGCGGTAAATCGACGTTATCATGGTTAACAATGACCACAGATTCTATCCAGAGTAACATTAATGGTTTATTCACATGGCAAATAGCATCACAGCAAGGTGTCTCTGCACCGCGACATATATTTATTGCACTTCAAGATGCTGCACGGGCAAATGATCAAACGCGTAGTATTATGATATTTGATAGATTTGGTGTTTCTGAGGTTTCGCTGAGAATAAATGGACATCAAGAACCAGCCGAGGATATTTTGTTAAATTTTGAACAAAACAGTGTTGTACGTGCGTATCATCGTTTGATGACGTTCATGGGACGTGATCAAAATGTTGATACTGGTTTACAAATATCACAGCGGGATTTTACAACGCTGTATCCGATTTATTACTTTTCGCTGGAACATTTGGATTTATTTAGACAGTCTGTCGTTGATATACATTTTCGAGCTCGTGTGACGCGAGGAGCTATTGCTAATTACAGAGCAATCGCTGTTATACTCAGCGATAAATCAATGTTACTTGAAGGTGTTGGTGGACGAATGAGAGTTGTTGTTGCTCCAGTAGAAAACATGTAATTAGATCGTTTCTGATATTATAATGTCATATAATCACGTTAGTGTTACCCTGACTCCTGGTCAGATTAAAAGGCTACAATCAGCATCAAAAGATAACTGTGGAATAAAACTATCGCTAAAAAAAGAACAGATCGCAGGTGGTCAAAATAAATTATCTCTTACAGAACGTCAGCTCAGGCATTTCAATGAAGCCAAAAAATCAAATAAAGGTATAAAACTTAATCTTTCTGCGGGTGCCATTAAAGACATCGCTAAGACAGGTGGTATATTTCCACTTCTTGCAGCTATACCAGCATTAATAGCCGCTGCAGCCCCAGCTGTTGCAAAAGCAGCTGCGTTAGGCGCTGTTGGAACCGCCGCTGGAATGGCATTAAAGAAAGCAACGGGTCAAGGAATTATACACGCAGAAAACTTAAAAAAAAAAGATCATGGGCAAAACAACATGGAAGATGTCTAAGAGCACCAAACGTGCCACAGCCAGGCCATCTAAGATTATCAGGCCCAGTATACGGTCGCAGTCTAAGATTGCCAGGGACCCCATATTCATGGTACGGAAAGGGTCTAGGACTTCCCGGGACAGTTCATTGATTCTGCCCGTGTCCAATTTTGATTTACTTGATGCCGCTGAAAAATTAAAAGTAAAAAACTTCAGGGGGGTTTTTATGCGTGATCAATTACCAAAAAAACCAAACAATATTGAAACAGGTATTATTAATCTCAATAAAAACTCTGGTCCAAGCACTCATTGGGTTGCATATGAAATTGATCCACGTGGAATTATTTATTTTGATTCATATGGACTAGCACCACCAAAAGAATTTTTAAAATATGTTAGTAACATGCAGAACATTCCAATCTGGTATTCAACGCTACGAACACAAACATTAACGGATCCACCAATATGTGGTCGTGAAGTACTCGCTGTACTTGATTCTGTATCAAGATCAACAACGCCACCTCATAAAGTCGTGCATGAATATACTACGTTGTCACATTTAAACAGACATTAATAAATATAATGGTGGATATTTACGGAAGACCTTCTCGTGGTAAAGCTCATCAGCAAGGTGATTTATCTAAATATGCAACTCTTGACCAGCTCAGAAATGAAATCGATGATTTATTAAACATTACAAGTGTGGATCAAAATGAAGTCGTTTTTCAGGATAAACAAGGATGATTAAAAGCAAGTAATACACAACTGCCAGATGTACTCATACAAATTCCTACCGCGGTTGTTAATAATATTGTTACTTTTACTGATCAAGGTAAAATACAAGATTCCGGTAAGTCAGTCAATGATTATATTAAGAAAGCTGGTGATTCATTCACGGATAACATTATCATGAATCAAAATAAAATTATAGACCTTGGAAACCCAACCGCAGATACGGACGCTGCAACGAAGAAATACGTCGACAATCAAGAATCTAAGTACGTATTAGCCAACGGTGGTATAATGCGTGCATTTCTCAACATGAATAATAATGGTATTAATAATCTCAGAACACCAGAATTAGATTTTGATGCTGCAACGAAAAAATACGTCGCGATAAGGAAATTACAGTAACAACTTCGTTAACAATAATCAATGATGAAATGACCGCATTTAGAACTGATTTTTCTAATCACGTACAAACGTTCTTAAATTTTCGTCGAAATATAAACAGATCTATTAATTAATTTTTTGGAAGTCCACCAACTGTTGATATTAAACTCGTCGACGTTAACACGAAACTCAATGATATTGTCAGTGGAATCCCTAATATTGTTAGTAAAACTAATCTGATTAAAATTCCACATGGACAAATTAACAATATCGTGTACACAGTAGCATCAGGATCATCAACATGGACACCACAAAATAACAGCCCCGAACATACCGCAGAAGTAACTGGGTTATACAGGCTGTCCATGTATGGTTTGGAAATTACTGCGGCCATTTCATCATCACCGAATGTACATCATAATCCTCTACTGGTGATGCTAAATAAGAACACCAAGGAAACATTTACGTTGACATCAACGGAAATGCCCCCGAGACGTTACTGGTGGTGTCTGGAATTCGTAGCTGAAACTCCTTAATTAATTACCTAATTAAATGACAACGTCATTAAATAATAATGAATCAAACCCAAGGACCCCAGTCCCACATCGACGTTCAACGTCACAGATACAATCAAATATGTAAATGTCAGATTGAATTAAAAAATATCATCGACGATTATACAGTAAAAGTAAAAAATATCGCAGACGTATGGTTGTCATTGATATAATTGTTTACTCAGTTTCTGCTATTATTGCTGGAGCCGGATTATTATTATCAACAATAACAATGACAGCGCCTGCAGTTGTAACAATTGTCGTTTCAACTTCAACGACTATCGCAGGCGTTCTCAGTATTATCGCTAAGAAGATATCTGCATGTACAAATACTAAATTACACAAGCATATAATAAAATTACATACAGCAACAACAGCTTATTCTAAACTATCGTCATATATTTCGTCGAACCTCAGAGATGGTAAAATATCTGATGAGGAGTTCGCAACGATAATGAAAACCTACGATGAAGTATTCCTTGACAATAGCCAAAGCGAAAAAATGGAGAATTAAATTCCCGATTTAAAATAATAACAATAATAATAATGTCAATGTCCTTGACTGAGTCAAGAGAATTACTTCAACAGATCGTCACTAATACAGCACCGTCAAAAACTACGATGATATGATTAAGTTCGACCAATCCTGAGTTTAGCGTTAACTTTCCAACCGCAATTCCAGCAAAAGAGATAGCATTAGCGCAATTACGAGTTTGTCATAGCTTGCCAAATATTAGATCAAAACCATTCGGTGGACTACAACCGAATAATTCATTAGTATTTGCAAATAAGAATAAACCTGATGGAACTCCTGATTGGCAAGTAGTTAGTATTCCAACGGGCAGTTATCAAATAGAACAAATTAATGATGAGTTTCAACGCAGAATTAAATCTATTACAGGAAAAGAATCCAAAATAGCAATTACTGTATACGAACCAACATTATCAGCAGCGATTGAAATAAATTCTCCTGATTATTCTGTAGATATTTATCAATCTTCAATCAGATCCGTGTTAGGATGGCCTGAAGTTACACCAGTTTATCAAGGACCACCTGAGCCACAACGATCTGATTTCGTTACAGATAAAATAATATTTATAAAACTTCCAGAATATCGTAAAGGTAATAAATATCCATGGATAGGACCTCCTGGAGGAGAAGGACTTGATAGATTTATAGATGGATCAACACAATATTTTTTGGATATGACCGTAAGTAAAAATAATAAAAGAGAATTTGTGACAACAATTAATGTTGAGCAAATTAATAATGTTTTTAATCCAATTAAATCTGAATACGAACGTGTACTTAATAATCTACAAAATTTATTTTCCAACGTCAACAATTATTACGACGATGATATGAAAAATCAGATAATTGAAACAATACAACATTTGAATCAAGTTGTATCAGACATAGAATATGTAAATAAGGTTTTTGTTGATAGAGAGAAAAGATTAATGAATACATCTGACGATAGTTATTTTAGAAGCTATATAGTTAATGAAGACGACCCAATTCAGCGTATACATAGTAGAAAATTATTTAAAACAGTATTTCTTAAATATTATAAAATAGCAGAAGAACAGCTGCCAACATTTACAATTCCAGGATTTAATCATGAGGAAATGAAGAAATCAGTTAATGATCTTATTGATGAACACTTTAAAAGAATATGTGATTCATGCAGAAAATTAATCCCGCCACCAACCATTCTTAAATATAATAATGATCCACACGGTGGAGGCCGCCATATCTCACCTGCTATTGTTAATATAACATCGACGATCGCAGTCAATCTAGTATGTGACGTAATTGATGGCAGCTATCAAGTAGATCTTTCAAAGTCTAGCCAGGCCCAGCAAGGATATATATTATATTCATTAAGCCCTCAAGCGCCCCCTGGGTGGTTAATTGTATCTGAGCCAATTAATCCTGTTTATCTACGTTTATATAATCCATTATTATCAAGGATACATTTTAAACTTACTAACCAGACAGGACACGTTCTGGATTTAAGAAATGAAGAATTAAATATTAATCTGTATGTACGCTCATAGAGCGTTATCGTAGAACGTCCGAGTAAATATTCCTTGATATAATCAGGGGAAAAAAAATAAACTTATTCTGAAATATATTATTTTTTTTTAACTGATTTTTCATAATCTGATGGGCTAAATGGTACTCTCATTAATGAAATGGTTACAAATTTCTCGATCTGATGGGTTAAATGGTACTCTGATTAATGAAATGGTTACAAATTCTTCAACTTGATGGGTTAAACAGTACTCAAAATTGTTAAAATCTGAATAAATAATCAAATTTCCTATAATAATAATATGTTTCAGGCAATTGCACATTTAATGAAGCGAGATAACTCTGCCGAGCAAAAACTCTCTCTGTAGAGTAAATTAAACGATTATCTCCCTTGTTACTACGTTGATTCATAAGATCACGAAAATAGTTATACTTTTCTTGCATTGTAACGGTAATATTTCAGTAATTTAATTGTTCTCTGTAAGCAAGTAGCTGTTAGTGAAGAAGCAATTTGTAACAGAGAGGGATATTTATGCACCTTTTGACTCTCATGACCTCAGAAAGCCATTAAATCACGTCGGCTTGTAAGTGCGTTGAATTACAAATCAGAGTTATTTTTAGCTGTTTACCTGTATGTTATATGCATGTATTTTAATCTCGCATACTTATACAGAAAATGTAATATTTTATACAGTATATTTTATGAAGTGTGTTTGGAAATTGAAATATACAGTTTACAATGATTGATTTTATTAACTATGCCTGCTTATAACCATGTAATTTATTAGATCTTTCAGGTAACAGGCTATATTGATCTGTATGTATACTCTTCAGCTTCCGGACTCACTATTTAGAATTAAAATATTTCAGTTTCTGAAATAAATCCACACTACAGCGCTATAATAATTGTGATTTTATTCAGTATACTGCTCGTACGTAATTTGCCTGCTTATTTAGTATTGGGTTAACTATATAATAATTTTAAAACGTATATTTATATGAATCGGAAAGTGGTGCAGTGTTATAGCGTTGGCTTCTCGTACTCATGGTCCGTGGTTCGATTCCCATGATCGACATATGTCAATGGAGGCGATTTTGATGCCATTTTTCTAAGATAATTGGGGTCCGGAGGAATCCTCGAAATCCAACAGAAAAATAATACACTCTTCCACCATGTCAACACGTGGTGGGTGTACTTTTGCACTCCCCGGGGTTGATTATGGGGGGAGAGTGTATAAAATCTGTTGGACGTAGATAAGGCTCCGTTCATTCCGTCCATTAGGATAAGTTAATGTGTTGTGCCGTCCGCAAAATATATAATCAAAATCATAATCATATGTATATATAATCATAATCATACAATTATGTGTTTGTGCCGTCCGCAAAAAATATAATCAAAATCATAATCATAATCATACAATCATATATATATATATATATATATATATATATATATATATATATATATATATATATATATATATATGATCATAATCATCCTCAAAAAACAGTCTCCCTCTGTCCTTCTGAGCTTGCTAGAATGTCGTTTGGCAATCTAAGGGTTCACATGGGGTTATGGGGACTATTATTTTTATTATTATTATTATTTTCATTTTAGGTAAATATTTATTATATAATGAACTACGAAAATATTAATGATATTATTTCTGCTATTGAAAAATTACAACATGACGGAATAAAGATATCTGATAATCTTAATCCTCAGAAAATTATGTGTGATTTTGAATCATTACAACAACGAAAATTCGATAATAAACACACATTACCATCCGATTATAGATTCATGAAATTAATTTATCAATCTATGTTAGAATCCTTGGCAATGGTAAATGACACACAGGTAAAGCTATTTGCACTTCTTGCACGTTCAATCGAAAAAATTAGATCCGAATTGTCTCACGAGTACGAAAGAAAAAAGATTATAAATAATCGTGTAATGCAGTTGAGAAAGATTATGTCATTTGATTCTGTCAAAGGTGAGACGAGTGACACTGAGAGCAGCGACAGTGAAGGTGGACCCTTGACTGTGGTGATGGCTAAACAAAACCCTTGGCAAAATTAACAGAGTCGAACTATATACAGTAAAAAAATATTTATTTATTCTGAATCATTATTTTTTCTGTTTTTTATTTTAAGTACCATTGACCCACCTACAGAGGACAGAGTTATCTTGACACAATAGGGATATACTGAAACGTAATCAGCTGATCATATTTTATTGAAAATGTAGATTTTTGTATATTATCTGCGACATGTTTTACTGAAGCAGGGTTAATACCGAAATATTTCGCAGCTGTATATATCGAATTAAATATTATTTCTTGGCCTCTCTCTGTATTTACAGACCTAATAACTCTTGCGTTCTTGCAAGGATTATTAACGCCATTTTTTCCAAACTTGCAATTCTGACTTTGTGTAACAATTCGTAAATTATTTAAAGAGTTATCAAGTTTATTACCATTGATGTGATCGATTACAAATCCGTTTTTAATGACCCCATGAAAACATTCATAGATGAATTTATGTGATAAATAATGGTTTTTCCCAGCACGGAATTTGAGATAACCAGTATTAATGACATTACCGACTGGTTTTTTTAATCGACAGTGCCTGATTACACCATCACGAGATGCTTCATAATTTTTAATTATAGGATGCGTTACAGATTCTTTTTGCTCCATTTATATAATAATATTATTTGTCTAAATCATTAATTCTGAAAATCTAGCGAGATAATCTTCTGCGGTTTTTATAGGAGATTCGACATTTTTTAATCGTAATATCGTTTTAGTTCTCTATATTTTTACCACCGCATTTTACACGTAACTGAGTTTTTCCTCTGACTCCAACACCACATTGCACACACGGTTTTGGTCCTAGGCACCCATGTCTGACGCTTTGCATATGGTAGCCGCAGAATTCATTTACGCATGCTTTGTTACAAGGAGAAGTATATCCGATCATAAGCTAATTACATCGATTCTTTGTTTGAATCATTATATATATATATATACTAAAATTCAATTTAAATATATATTTGTCTTTATTATAATAATGGAGGAATTATCCGCAATTGAACCTTCCGCCGTCCCAGCGGGAGCTAGATTTGATCTTGACAGACTACAGAAATCTAAATTTAGTTCTTCGATGCAAGATCTGGCTTTAACAAATATGGATATAACTAAACGTATCCGTGAAGCCAAGAAGGAATTTCGAGACGATGGTGCGGCTTATGTGTGGTCGACATTCAGGATTATGAATACCATCGATGCTAGAATGAGTGACGAACGAGGTAGAGATATTATTAACTATCTCGACAATCAGCGAAATATTATTCTAGTAAAATTTATTACAAATACAGACGAAGATACTTGGATTATTCGTGATAAGCGCGACCCTATACGCGTTACTGGAAATAACACTGTTACATTAAATAACAAATCCAAACCCGGAATACTGACTAGTATTGATAAACCGTATTATGAACGGGAGTATCCTGTAACTGCAGTTGTCTACGCAATATATCCGTTGAATAATAAACCTGACGTCAATGATCTCAAGCCGATGAGACTGTCAGAGTCAAGAATAAACTGTGTAGCTGGACGGGTTACAGAACACTTCACAAACGCGATGCGTGGCAATGGTTTAACGGATTTACGACGTAAAAAATAAATACATGGGCAGAAGCAGTTAAAGATACCGGAGCGTCTATCAGCGACGTTGCTGAGCTGGGAAAAATATTCAAATTCCCAATAACGGTGAAGACGTTAACCGGAGAGATTTTGTATAAATCGAAATATAAATCAAGAGGAGCTTCTATAGATATTATTGATCATAACGCACACGCATGGACTGTGGCAGTAATAATATTTCCACGAGACAGAACGGTTAAAGTTTATAACGGTCATATATTTGATTTTATCAGGAATATCAGTAAAAGTGACCCTGTGTCTATTTGGTTATTTCAAAGTTCAGAATATGATTATCATGATCAGTTTGTACGGCCTAATGGTGATATTTATCGTACAGAATCTCTTCATGAAGAAATGAAAAATCTTGCATTAAAATGTACTTCTGACGATGTCAAGGTTGAACAATTACTAAATAATTGTTTTACCGTTCCATCAGATGCTGCT
This sequence comes from Megalonaias nervosa, assembly GCA_016617855.1. Classification (NCBI taxonomy): domain Eukaryota; kingdom Metazoa; phylum Mollusca; class Bivalvia; order Unionida; family Unionidae; genus Megalonaias; species Megalonaias nervosa. Next base: position 8,805 of record JAECUM010005865.1, on the reverse strand, counting down.
CACTTTGCTCAGGAGAAAAATTCATGGAAACCGACACGATTGGAATTTCTTGAAGATGTCCAGAAAAGTTGTATTGAATATGGGCACGGTGGATTATGGAATACTAAATACGATTATAGCGACGTTATCTCAGTTGATATGGTAGCATGTTATCCTGGAAGTTTTCTTGGCTACGGAGAATGTTCTAAATACTTTAAGAGATTTGGACATCCATCACACGAGATGACCAGAGTTGAGATAAACGGACCCTTACCAGATTTTGACTTAACCGGATTCGCCTATATAGAATCATATGAGTTTACAGAAAATCTCCATCCGATTACTTATATTTGGTTTGGAAAACATTTTTCAGAAAAATGTTGGGTTCCAATAGTACTATTACGATATATGCTCGATAATAAAATATTGATATCATCGAAGGTAAATGAAGCCATTATATCGTATCGTCCACAGAAACAAGTTTGGTTACCAGAACCGGACGGATTTAATATTGATGATGTCAGGAAAGAATTTCCTGATCTTAACGAAGATGGTATTGTTAAAATTGCTGATAATATATCTAAATGCAGGAAAGAAAGCGATGAGAAACTTGCAAAAGATCTTGGTAGAAAGATAATCGGTAAATTTACACAAGGAGGATCATATAATCATACACGACACTGTACAAGATTAATTATGGACAATGCTGAACTCGATCTTATAATCGCTGATACAACGGAAAACAAAAACGCATTTATAAGTCGAAGTAATGCTTATTTATCAGACGGAACCAAACTAGATACAGTTGTGAGCTATATTGATGGCGTCTCACCGCAGTTTACTCATTTAAGATCTTCGATGCTAGCGTACGTTTCGATAAATCTGCTGTCGATGATAAATAGATTTCCTCGTTACGCTGTCAGAGTTGCTACGGATTCGTTTTATATAAATAAAAAAATATACGGATTTGTTAAAACCGCTACTCGGTAATGGTGAATGGGGATCATGGAGAATAAAACAAGAAAATATTCTTAGTTATTCTGAATCTGCCGACGTTGAAATTAAGGAAATATATTACAAGGATAATCAAATATCAGAATTGTCATCTGCACCATCTGTATATGATCCTGTGGCTAGACATAAGACTGTTTATCTTAATGGATGTGGTGGTTCAGGTAAAACAACTCGTGCGATTAAATTATTCCTGAACAACCATTCAGATATAATTGTTTTGATACCTACACATAAACTCGCCAGAGAAATAAAAGAACGAGGAGTAAAATCATGTACATATCATACTTTCTTCAGATGGTGCGGAGACACATGGACTCCTGAGCGAATGGGTGAGAAATATATACCTAAGTATATTATCTGGGACGAGGTAGACACGGTATCGTTGGAAATATTAAAAATATTCCTTGAATGGTTATTGACAAAGAATACTGCTGTAATAATATCTGGAGATCATGGTCAACCACCACCATTTATTGGACAGTCTCCACATGAATGGCTGAAAAATAATGTAGATTATTATAAAGAAATAACTAATGACCATAGAGCTATTGATGAACCACTGAAAGAACTTAAAAGGTTAATCAGACTGCAGCCAGATAAAATACGGTGTGAGATAATGCATAAAGTAATTCCAGAAACTACTATGAATGATTCTTTGAATTTATGGAGACCTGCTGATTTGATAGTCGCAAGGAGAAAGATAGTTCGTGATGAATTGCAGGAGAAATTATTTACGTTACATAAAGAAAAGTTTTCAAATTTACCTGTACCAGTATGTTATCGCCCAGCAGATACTCGACGACAGAATATTGAAGTTGAAATTCCTGGTGGTGGGATACAAAATCTTGTATTGAATGATATTGTTTTGGTTGCTGTTGATGTTGTTGAGAGCGCGTTGAGCATGGATAAATCTCCGTGGACGTTAGGATACATTATAACGATTCACTCGTCACAAGGATTAACTATTTCTGATACAAATATCTGGATTGTCGATCATCGGATCGAATGGTCAAATTTAGTTTATCTCGCAGTATCTCGAGTCAGAAGAATATCTCAACTACACAGGGTTATCATAGATTACGTAATAACCGAAGAAATCACTAATGACTTTGTTGTCATAAAGAAAAAATTGGCGAGCTATAAGCAATGTGACAAAATAAATAAGCGCGACTTTGATATTGATATTGAATTTATTATAACACTAAAACAACGACAGAATAATCATTGTGCAAGCTGTAACGCAGTAATGTTGTGGCAGTATTCGAATAATAGCCCAAGACAATTTACCGTTGATAGAATTAATAGTAGTCTTGGTCACACACGCAAAAATGTGATGCTGACATGTCTTGAATGTAATCGACGTAGAGGTGCTAGTTTACAAAAGTGAACGCGGTGGTAATTGTGTGTCCTCAGGAATTACTTGTAATTGTTCACGTACAAATCCACGCTGAGGAGCCGTCGAATCTAGTCTGTAGATTGCAGGTCTACCTGTGGATCTAACCAGGCTAGAAATGTTATGTGTAGTCACACTCCAGATAGGATCAGTTGCTCTTTTTTTAACCATGTTCAAGTTCACCAGGTTCATATAAATATCTTACAGTTACATTACCTAATACTGGTTGAGAGGAAGATTCACGTCGTTGTATTGGTACATGTTTCTTTGTAATCGCATTAATTGGTTTCATAGAAATTGAACGAGTAATTTCATTATTTAACGCAGCTATCACACTTGGTAATCTTGCAACCCATTCACGAGATCTCTTGTCATTTTGAATTATTTCCTTCGCATACTGATATCCAAATAACCGCTCAGCGAGTGTTCGATTAAATTGTTCAACTATTGCCTGATCACGATTAATTGCGGTGTGTCCTCGTCTGATTTTGACATTATATTGTTTCATCAGCGATGATACTGTACCAAGAAATTCTTTGCCAGGATCAACTTGTGGCAACTGTGGCCATCGCAAAGGTCGTCGTTGATAAATTCCTTCAAGCGCAGATGCAACTTCAGATGCTGTTTTAGTTGATAATGGTTCAGCTTCTTTATATCTACTTGCAGCGTCAACGAAGGTTAACGCGTATTTGTACGTGCATGATTCACGTCTACCAATTTCAATGGTGTCATGTGGGAAAAATAAAATATCTGCTTGATGAACTTCATTAGGGGTGCTGACATCAAAATGTGCGTACTGAATATTTTTAGGTGGTGGTAGATAAATTTGCCATATTGCCTGTCGTGTTAACCAATTTGCAGCAACAGAACGTGAGACTTTTGCTGCTTCAGCAAGTTTACTAATCGCTGCTCTGCCTCTTCAATATCCTCTTGGGCTATAATAAACAGATTCCATTATAATAGTTATATAATTAATTACCAGCCCCTAACATTATTTTACCTTTCATGGCAGTTTTTACTAGGAAGCTAGCAAGTTTTTCTCTGAGAGATTTATCGGGTATAGAATTTAACGCATGAAGCAGTTTCACATCTGCGAGATGCCGTTGTTGTAAATCTTTGCTTTTATACGCAACATCATGAACATGACACGCTTGATCAATCGCATTTATTGGATACTCTCCAGGTCTTGGTTGGTCTCGTTCATCAAGTCGGATATCAAGTCGAGTTCCAGGGCCACAATAATTAATTCCATGAAGATGCTTCTCACCAGGGTATTTAGCCCATGGAGCTCCTGGTAATTTCCCTAATGAAGCAGCGATATCACCACCTGTCTTTGTCGATGAAATAAATTTATATTTTCTTGTGCCACATTTTACACATTTGCCTGTAATTGTACGTCTTTTATTTTTTGTTGTTATTGTTGTTAATCCAGTGGTGGACGTGGGTACTCTGCATCGAACACAATATAAATTCATATTATTTATTATATATGGATATAATTGACTTCTCAGCGACACGAAAGCAAGAACCAGTAAAGCACCATCCAGCACTACCAAATTATATCAGAATGATAATAATAGGCCTATCTGCATCTGGTAAGACACAATGATTACTTAATGATTGCTTAATCTGATAATGAGATGGCTCAAGTGGGATAAATTATATTTGGTAGCACCATCTGTAGATGATCAACGATGTTATGAAATACTTAAAGATTATAATGAAAACGCAAAATTGCTGAATGAAGACGGCGATGATGTTGTTGATTTTATTTACGATATTGATGAAGCCCCATCCATAGACGATCTTGATGGATTTATTAATAACCTAGTAGTATATGACGATATTATGTTAGATAAACAATCAAATCCAGCTTGGATATTTTCCAGAGGCAGACACAAAAATACTGACGTGATTTATGTTACTCAGCGATATACACAAATACCGAAAGTGATCAGAGACAACTGCAATATTTTAGTTGTGTTTAATGGAGTCGATACACATACTCTGCGAAATATTCATCAAACTTGGTGTTCAGGGGATATGGACATAATCAAGTTTAAAAACTTTTTTTCAAAAGTACAAGCTACTCCACAAGGATTTATTACAATAAATTTACATGATCCAAGATCCAGGTATCGTATAGGTCTTGATAAAATGTTTGGTTAATTACAGCAGCAGAGGAGGTTAACGACCAAAATTGAGTGACCCGGCGAGTAAACGAAACACACCATAAAATAAAAACAAAGAGTCGGAGATAAAATAACGAGATAAACTAACCCAATTAGAGAAACTCTCGGTCAGTTAGAAGCTTTGGTTTAACGTTATCGACATTATTTATTCAGTCTTCATAGGAACCTTATTTTGTTAGACAAATGACGATTCAGACAAGTGGTCTGTTCACCTCCTCTGCTGCTATTTGAGACATGCATTCCGTTTTTAACTATTTTCCTTTCCCTGTATTTTATGTTTTCTTTTTTATTCTAAAACGTAAAAAAAGTGCTCATGAATTAAGCAGCAATTAAATTACCTAATACTGCTCTGCTGCTAAGCTTGGCAGTAGCTTCACGTGGGTCGACGTTTCTTACTGGGCTTTTTCCAGGTTCTTTGTTCAACAGTTATATTGGGCATCATGAATGCTATCATGCACTAAAAAATGGCGTTGAACCCCAATAAACAATAAAACAAACCTAAATAGATAAAAGGGGTAGAATACACGTTCATTTCTAATATTACCGTTCCTTTGACGCACCCATAGTACTAATTTTTAAAGTATGGGCTATTGTTAAAATATGTGTACCCCACGTGTCATTTTTATACCCCACGTGTCATGTTTTATCTGAAGTGTACAACTACGCTACTTATATATTATTTTGTGCTTATTCAGGCTTCCACTACTATTGACTATTTCATTGTACACACCACATTTGATGTTCTTTTGCTTTGAATTCAGGGGTTGGGGCAGGTATTGCTTAGCTCAGAACCAAAGATGTTTTTAAACTGTTTTTAGCTGCACTTGTACCTCAAACCAAATGTACATAGTTCACATCATGTCCGAGTATGTTCCACATTATTGGAAGATATCTCCCCAGTATGTGTCCTCATGTGTATCAGTAGGTGTCCACCCCGACTAAACATTTCATTACATACTGCACAATTAAATGTTTTTTTTTCCCCCAGTATATGTCCTCAGGTGCCAACTCAAATATCCACTATCACTAAACATTTTATTACATACCCAACACTTAAATGGTTTTTCTCCAGTATGTATCCTCATATGACTATTCAATGGTCCATTCCTAATAAACCTTTTATTGCACACCTCACATTTAAATGGTTTTTCTCCCGTATGTATCCTCCTCTACCGATTCAAAGACCCACTCTCACTAAACCTTTTATTACATACTTCACACTTAAATGGTTTTTCTCCAGCATGTATCCTCATGTGCCGATTCAAATTTCCATGGTCACTAAACCTTTTATTACATACTTCACTTTTAAATGCCATTTCTCCAGTATGTATCCTCATGTGTATCAGTAGATGTCATCCCGACTAAACCTTTTATTACATACTTCACATTTAAATGTTTTTTCTCCAGTATGTATCCTCATGTGGCTATTGAGATATCCACTGACACTGAACCTTTTATTACATACTTTACATTTACATGATTTTTCTCCAGTATATATCCTCATGTGCCTCCGCAGATATCCACCCTGACTAAACATTTTACCACACATTTCACAATGAAATGGTTTCTGTCCAGTATCGGTCCTCATGTGTTCATTTAGAGTCCAGGTCTTGAGTATTGCTCTACTGTGTGGGACCCACATAACAAAGATCTAATAAATAAGATAGAGATGGTTCAGAGGAGAGCTGCTAGCTTCACCTCAAATAACTATCGTAACACTAACAGTGTCAGTGCAATGTTGAACCATCTCCAGTGGGAATCACTCGAATCCAGGAGCACCAAGGCCCAGATGACCCTGTTGTACAAGATAGCGAAGAGACTAGTGGACATACCAGCGGACAAATGGCTGAGCCTGGCATGCAGCCAAACTAGGCCAAACCACAGGAAAAAATTCCAATTAAAGTCAGCATTGACAAATAGTTTCGACTTCAGCTTCTTCCCCTGTACAATAGGGACTTGGAACAAATTACCATCAATAATTGTAGAAGTTCCTGACTTGGTAGCTCACAAGCAGGAGCTTTCCAAATTCACATTCTAATGAACTAGTCAGCTACAAGTAGAACTTAGTGATTCTCAGGGATATGCAGGTTGAGGTTCCTTATCTCATCGTCGCTACGGTAGCCGGATTGGTCTGAGTAGGAAGGGACAAAAACGTACACTAACACTCTTTTACTTATTTCTGCAGTTCCTATCATTATTCCTCAGACCGTCAGCAGCAGGGAAGGGGAACCCTACAAAAGTTAGAAGGGTCCGTTCGCAAAAATAAAGCTTCCTACGAAGATGAAAATAAAGACGTCAATAACGTCAAATCTAGGTCTTTAACCGACCCGAAACTTTTCCAATTGGGTTAGCTTATTTTTGTTACTTTATTTTTTGACGCTTGTGTGTTTTTTTTTTTTTGGCATATTTGTTTACTCAGCTGAAGAAATAAATTATTATTATATTAATAATAACGCTAACCATGGAATCTCACGCATCTTAATTAGCTCTACAGCGACTAGAAACGATTAAAAAATTTCTTTTAAACAAAAGTTACAAGAGCGTCAGCAGTCTCAGGTGGAATTTACAAAAGGCACAGAACAGTTATTTAAACCAATTACAACAGCTACAGTGGGTCTTCTTCCCATGGTGAAGAAAACCGCTGAGGCTACAATGGCATCGCAGTGGGTTATCGGAGCATTACCAGAAGAAATTAAAGAAGCTATGGAGTCTGCTGATAAAACTCGTGCTGAAATTCAAGGTGTTAAAGATATCGTCGAGGATCTGCCTAAACCAGAATTAAAAACTAGATATTTTAATTAGCAGGGTTATTTAGAAGTTATGAACGATCCTGTTAAGGTTGCCGCGGTGGGATATCAGATACGGTATCAGTTTCTAAAGCCAGAATAATATAACACCTCAGAAGACGAGTGGACTGCTAGGGTATTTCGTGAGTACAGGGATATTTCACAAATCAGTAAAACATATAAGCAAGAATATGATAATTTTATTGAAAGGGATTGTGAAATGAAAAAAAGCGTTGAAACGCCAGTTATATCGCCAGTAAAGCAGCAATCTCGACGAAGGAGACAACCATCACCTGACCCCGGTGTAACTGGAAGTGGTATTGTTACTCGAGGAAGTGGTCTTATTACTCCATGCCCCAATAACGTTCTTGCCGACGTGGCCAGATTAGAAATTCTGATTGGCGGAAAACGAGCCGGTAATAATTCCCCAGAAATCATTAATGAAGCTGCTACTATTTGTCTGAGATTTTTTTACAGCAGTTATCCTGGATATTAATGTGTATCGTTCCCGCATCGATGAAATCGCCTATTATTACCACAGTGATTAAGGGGACACAATTAGATCAGAGACAAGAAAATAAGATGATTATACATAATGCTCAACGTGGGCCGATCATGGACAGGGTGATAAATAGGCGATTACCTACACATAAAGCGATCTACGGAGATGGACTAGGTGACGTTGATCAGGGTGTATTCAGAAGGATCGCCCCAAAAGCAATACCGATTGCAAAGCAACTAGGGATCAAAGCTATTGATGTTGTTCGTGATAAAGGTATTGGTGTTATTGGTGATCTTACCGGTAAAGCATTCTCAGCAATCAAGGATAGACTAGCACGATTAGTACGACGAAATCCTCAGCCAGTAAAACCTCAGCCAGTAAAATTACCTAGCACCTCAGTTATGCCTGCAAATTTTAGTAAAATAATAAATCAAGCTGCAAGTGAAAAATTAGCAGAGTTGGCTGGTGTACCCCTACCAGAAAAAGAAAGAAATATAACTGCTAGTCTGATAGCAGGAAGTGGTCTTTGTGTTAGACGATAACAAATATAATAAAATGTTCAAACGTGTATCTGATCCCGCATTCGACATGGACGCACCAGTTCTCAAAGATGAATCGATACGTGATTATCAGTAGTATTCTTATGCCGCATGACAGCCAAATCAGCGTGGGCGAATTGAGCTGCAAGTTCGGGATACAAGCAGATATTTCTTACCCGCTGAAGCATTTATTGAAGTAGAAGGTGAAATTTTTAAAACAGATAATACTGGATATGGGGTTGATATTAGTATTGGTTTTGTTAATAATGGCATTATGGCGTTGTTTGACAGTGCTACGTATATTATCGACGGAAGAAATATTGAATCAATTCAGAAAGACGTCGACGTTGCTACAATAGTTGGCCTTGCAAGATAGAGTAATGATTATTCAGTATCAGCT
>JAECUM010005864.1:0-24047 GCA_016617855.1 Megalonaias nervosa | reverse complement strand
TATTGTAGAACTGTATTCCTTTATACAGGTGATAGATTTCTATCAGAATGGAACCGAGTGCCCGTTCTAAACTGAAAATTGCAAGGAAATTTTTTATTATTTTTTTTTAATTAAAAACCGTATTTTTTGCAAAAGAAACGTACACCCGTATTCAGGTCCAAAATACGGGACAAATACGGAAAAAAATGGGACAGTTGGCAGCTATGCTAGATGGTTTAACAAATCTAAACAAGACGGCACAATTGTCCTTCCAGTTCTGTTGTCTTGTCTTTCCTGGAGAAAATTCCGAATATTCTGCTTTCCTATTCAACATGATTAGAAGCTGAATATTACGAAGATGAGATGCAGTGATAGCGGTAACTGTTTGCGAAATCCAATATGGCGGATAAAAACAGGCATGGTAGCCTCGATTTCAAATGAACCAATCATATTGTAGAACTGAAACTGGCGAGTGAAAATTTATTTTCATGTCTTGACATAATCTGTTTTATTATGTTATCCTCCCAAATATAATGCACATAAATACTCTCTCTCAGAGAAAAAGGTGGGGGAAGGTAAATTTAACTTGGCACTGCATTTTACATATATTTATTTCCATTTTAAAACTATATATTTAATGTTTTAAATAACTGAATAAACTTATGCATGCATGGATTCTGCCAGCAATAAAACATCTATAATGTGCCCCAGGTAATACGGCATACATCTGTCACCAAGGCAATGACTGAAACTGAATATGTAACAGTCTGAAAATATATTTTTATGTAATATTGTGGGTAATATTTGTACTTCGATGTGTGCAATAAACAACTCTAGTTTTGGGTACGAAATGACCATAGCATTGGGTATGAAACGATCATTGCTTTGGGTTCCTAACAACTCATTTGGGTATAAAACAACTTGGGTACGTAACGACTTGAGTACGGAATGACCTGCTTAAAACTTCTTAAATCTTTATTTGTTGCTTCATTACTGTAAAACAAAAATAATTTCCATAAAACAAGTCTTTAAGGTTAATAAAGTTGATGTTCAGTTTGAAATACAAACAATGACACTTTCAAAATGTAAACTCTAAAATAATCAAACAACATGAATACTCACGTTCTGTAGGTATCTGAAGATCAGGTTCTGACAGTTAGTTAAGGTAAAGTGGAAAATTAGAGTGAAGTGGCCCATAAACATATGGATTTTGTTTTGGGGGTCTTTTTAGAATTTTAGCATGAAGTAGCCCCTCAAAAGCTCCAATGCACTTTAAAAAAATAATATAAGCCCAACCTATTATTAAGGTACTACTCAGAGGCAGGGACATTCCCTTTGGGGTCAATGATAAACCCTGGATGTATTGTGAACACTATCACATCTGATTTTCATTCGCATAGCTGCAAAAATATACATTTTTCAACAAACACAACATGTACACATATAAATAAACCAATGACCCATTGTTTCTGAGATTGCTACCAGGACAATATCTGCTTAACAGAAAAATGCAGTTACAAACAACTGTTTCAATGTTCTGTATCTTTTGTAGGCATGTCAATCCATATTTGATGGCATAACAATATCACCTGTCCAAATAAGAAAAGCCTGTATGGAAGAATGTTTTCTGTCAAAGTTAGTCAAATTCTATTGAGCGGTGTCTAAAAAGTCATTTAAAGCAGGACTGATCAAATCCCATAGCCTAACATCCCAGAATATTAATTTTCAAGGTTAGCTAAATATAATTTTGCAAGACGCTAGTCCAGGATAAGTGTATTTCCTGGCAAAACCTTTGAAAGTCCAGCAAGTGCTAATATTTACCTTGCATACATCAATGCCCATTTGTAAGAATTATGATAAACACAACTGGCAGCAAGTAATAAACTTGTTGTTTTAACTTTCCAACTGGATATCAAATACAAAGGTTATTTTATTCAAAGCAATTTGACCCTGGAAAATGACTATGGATTCTTTTAAGTGTGCCATTTTTTCTAAAATATGAAAGTCAGCCAACATACAGAAGCCAACTTTGCTTCTTTTTTAACTGGTATTCACTAGAATTTTGAAAATAAACTGAACCAATGAAGTTTTTCAAGCTACACAATCTAGTGCTTCATGCACAGACATCAGCATCTTCAAGAAGATTTAGGGGAGAAAATAAAATCATTAGATGAATGCCAGAAGAGAAGATGGTGATTAATTTTTGCAGACAATATGAACTTTCGACAAATTGATCATTAAGATGGATGAAACACTGGTGTACTTTGATCTCATTTCTGGATGGATGGTCAATTTGAAGGGGGTTAAAAGTATGGCAGGGTTCATACTGAATTCTGAATGATAAATTTAAAGACTTTTCCCAAACTTTCAAAGATCACAAACATAGATTTCCAAGACCGATTTTTGCTAACATTTTGTATACAAGTTATGTTATACAGTGGTTCCCCTCTTATACGGCCACCCCTTCTGCACCGGGAAAATGGCCTTACAAGACAGGTGGCCTTTCCAGAGGGGGGAACTAAATTTTTTGTGAGAAGTATATGTAATGTATGTAGTAAGAAAGCTACATTCTTCAAAGCATTTAATATCTTCATTTAAAAGTAACATTAATTATTAAAAGGTTCTTCTTGTTATAATAATAGCCTTATTTCACCTGAATATGCATTAACAGTTCTTATTCTTGGTGTAAGCGTGATACGTGAGTGGGTGTTGTTGTCATGCACATTGCAAAACCATTCAAAAACGTCATGTATATCTTGGTACATACATAATTCTCTTTCCATTTGCTCCATTTCTCCACTGCTGCTGAATAACCTCCTTATCAGTTACGATGTTGTTTATTTGAGTCTTTTCAACATTTAATTGTTTGGGAAGTCCCACCTCACCCGATGTTGTCCAGTAGAATAACCGACATTTTTCTAAAATAATCGTCTCCGTTTACGTGATGACATGTTAATATTTGGTAATAATTTATTCGAATGTTGCTAACTGTATGCGATTTAATTATGCAGACGAAACTTTTGCAGAGCAGACGAATGCCTTCTTCGTAAAGGAAGCAATAAATGTGTTGTCACGTGATTTTTCGGTCTTTGTCTGGTACCCTGTTTTGTTCAAGGTTAATTTCTGTGTGTGCGTGTGTGTCTGCACAAAATCTATATTTAGCCTATGCTGACTCTGCTATGATCTTGACAATTATGTCTGGTTGTAATCATCAATGTCGCCAACTACAAGACTGATAAAACAATTTTTCTGCATTTAAACAAAATGCCATGTGGTTTTAAAAGTAGTGATCTTCTCATGTGATTCATTAGTCATAGTCTGGTACCCTATTGTGTTTACATTTCTTTACACTAAGTGAGAGAAGCCAAAACGGCTTCGATATGTACGCAGATTTGACCTGAACAATAACACCTCGCAGCCATTAGGATTTGTAAACTTAACAATTATTGTCAGTAATAACAGCCACTAATTATGAAAGTGAACAAGCTCAACATCCTACTAAGGGAAGCCATAAAGGCTATCAAACCATTTTCCCGCTGACTTGTGTATTGTACATCAATACTGCCACTTCTCAGCTGTTACTGCTGTTCAATAATTGTAATCTTAACAATTATCAGTGACTAAACCAGACATCTCATGATAACACAGCAGTAAGGCTAATCTGATTACGTGTACTTACCTTTTTGTATGGATTAAAATTTGAGTCTTTCTTGGCTTTATGGAATAAATGTGGCTTCTCGTGAGGTGTAAATGATAAAGTATTAACCTTAGTGGTACATGTACTTTAGTCAACACTTTAAGTAACGCAAACCTAACATCAGGAAACAGAAATCAGATTACTTAACACACATTATGAATAAAATATTGGTTCTGGATACCTATTACAAAATAAAATGCGGCCACTTATGAGGGGTAAATTTTTTATTTTGCACCAATATGCTGGCCGCTGGTCGCGTTAGCAGGGGTGGCCTTTTGAACACAAACTCATCGGTGCCCATGGATTATGGCCATAAGGAGCGGATGGCTGATGGTCAATGGGACCCTTTAAGAGGGAGACCACTGTACGAGAAAACGACGAATGAAAAATATAATATTGTTTAATGATGAGATGAAAGTAAACGGGTCATCAAAAGAAAGAAACCAGGAAAACTCTACCACATCCAAATCTAACAACCTTGGACAATTTTATTTGTCATTATGGAAAGAAATTAAAATGTTTAGGTTTATTTCAATTTTCAAAGACTTTTAAAGACCTCAGGGTAATCTGCTCGATTTTCCCAAACTTTCAAAACCTTGAAAATGCTACCTCATTTTTCCCAAAATGTCAAAGACCTTCTAAGACCATATGAACCCTGTGTGGGAATCTGCATGACTGGTGAAGATTACAAAATCTTACTTTAGTCCTTGAAAGTTTCTGCAGCAGGAGATGTTTCGTCTCAATGATAATTTTTCATAGCATGAGAGAGCTCAAAAAATATTCATACACTGAAATGATGGATCATTCATGTCAAAGGGAAGGATTGGGTTGATGAGGTGTGCTGCAGTGGGTTAAAGAATGGAAGCCGGGAATACCGAAACTGGTTAAAAGGATTATAAGAATCTTGAACGAAACGAAGCTATCAAAATGCTTTCTTCAATATTAATTTTTATATGTTCGTTAAAGAAGTAGACTTCAACATAACCAGATTTTAGCATTCCCAACTTCCATCGTATTCCAGCCAAATGAAATGTGGGCCAACAAAACTTGAATTGTGTATACAAATATGTGTGTTAGTATATATTTGTGTGTGTCTGTGATTTGGATTTTTAACACAGCTTTAAGAATTGTTCAGTCATATTGCTATGATGTCTGCAGTTTGACAGTTCAGTGATGTCTAGCACTGAGGCATCATGCCGCAGACATGTGGCATCGTGTCCCACCCAGTCACATTATCCTGACACCAGGTTGACCAGTCCTAACACTAACCTCTTAATGTTGAGTGGCTAGTGAGGTGGCTGCTAGTATGATTTTCAAGTCTTTGCTATGACTCAGCCGGGGTTGACTTTAATTTGTAGCGAAGTGTCATTATGGGCTGCCAAGTGTGTGAGATATTCCTGAAAATCTGACTTTCATTACGATGTTAATCAACATCAAAACAAGCTACATTGCACCGCTATTCAGGCAAAAGACCTTGATGCCCAAAACATAAATATCAGGGTAGAAGTCTTACACTGTAGGACTATAGGGTATGGTGCAAAAAAAGACCCGCATTGATCTCCGGGTCTTGTGTTAATTTTCAGAAGCAGATTCAAGTTATCCCCACCTTGTCTGAGAATAGCATGCCTCTGCAGCATGTGATACTGACTTTCACTCCACACCCCAACATAAACATCCAAATATCAAAAATTGCATCAATGGGTCAGAATAAACTCGGATTATATAGTCTAAATATATCTCCCCGTTTGTTTGTACCCCCCCAATAATTTAAAAGATGAAAAGCACAAATGGGATAAAACATGCACAGAATTTAGTTCATTTATTGATTTATAATTTCAAACCTGATTATGCCCAGGTGGGACCCTAACACCATTATCATCTGCTCATTTCTAAATGGAAGTTTCAGTGTAAAAGATGACCTGTTTGCCAGTCATTTCCCGTTCCTGCACAAGTCCATTTTCAGCGATTGGGGTGTTTGTACAACAACACATGTATGTACATGCTTCCGATATTTACAATGCCAAATCAAGCAAAGGAAAAGAATGTCAATTACAAATTTGTCTTTCACATGGATTTAACAAGCGGTGTAATTTTTGTGTACATGTGTGCAAAGGATATAACTCTAAACTCTCAACATTATGGTTATGGAATTATCTGGCAGTTACCTAACAGGATGAACTACGTCACAATATTCTGAGGAAATCAACCTGCCCATAGTGTATGCAACATGGCGCTGTGTTAGTATGTAAAATCCTTTAAGCATTAAAGGCGCAGAGAATGCCAGTGTTAGGGCCAATCTGATCCCATTAAGGTTAGAAATTGTAAATGAGCTCACTAAGTTTTGTGCACTTTTTATCACATTAATGATTACCGTTATTGAAATGGTGGGGTGGGGGTACAAACAAACCGGGAGGTATAGTCAGACTATAAAATGAACTGTAAATCGTTCGATAGGAAAGCGACAGAGAGAATTATCTTCCGATCTGACACTACCAAATTAAAACATGGCAGCGGTAAGTCACCGCCTTTATTATATACAGGATTCGATCCAGAAAAGAAATGTTAATACCATCTCACGTCAAATTGGTTCAGTGCTTCAGTTTACCCTCAACTGTGTGCATTGCGTGCCCCTCACCCACCCGTTCAAAACTGAATACAATAAATAGAATATCCTCATTTGATTTCGTAAACGATTTGTCTCGTTCGAGTGTTTGCAAAGGATACGATGGGTTGCACCATCACTTTCTGCACTTTTTGTCCTCCTTTGTACGCCATTCTGTTTGATTTGTTCAGCCCACGTTTGTTTCACGTACCGGGTGATGGCGGCTTTCTGATACTAGACTGGTTAACGTTATGCTACTGGAGTGTTACTGTATTAACTCCTCTATACTATTGCATCCCAGATGAATGAATCAACACATGTTGACAAGAAGATGACAATATACAATGAATTTTAATTAACTTCGGTAATTCGAAAAACATAAAGCACTTGGAATGGATTAGATAGTTTACAGACGCGACATAACAAACACTACATACTTCAAAGGACAGGCCCACAAATAATACATATGTACGTTAAAACATCAGAAATATTAAAATGTTAACAGTTGCATTAGCATTAGAGAAAAAACAACAATATACAACATGAATCTATACAAAATTTTAAAACGCATGTACATATATAACACACCATTGAAGACATATATTTGATACCTTATAAGAAATATAACAAGTTTGTTATTAAAATGCACACACAAAGGTCATAACAATTAATTAATTTATCAGATTGAGCGTGCTAAGCGTTTAAATTTAATTTAAGAATGTAAGTAAATGTTTAAATATATAAACAGTAATGGAAATTGTCATGTGGAATACTTTGTGGCACCAACAGGAGAGACGTTGCGAACGTAGATTAACAAGCATGGCCCGATCTAGGGCATACAGGAAATTTAACATTATCTGCACCGCTCTTTGGCATAATCGAAATTTAATACCGTATGCCTTTCTAGGACAAACGAGGAAATTTAATATTATAACTACATGTGCTATCTAACACGTACTTATTTACTACTCAAAAGTTAGTTATATACTATCAAGCACTTAATCATCTAAAATACTGCACCAACATTTAGTGATCTACTGTCTAACAATTAGTTATCTGTAATCCAGTACATAGTAATCTACTATCCAACACCTATTTGTATATAACACCTATTTTTATATACTATCCAAATCTTGGTTATATATACTTTCTGCGGGAGGTCGCAGGCTTGAACCCAAGCCAAGTCATACCAAAGACTTATAAAAATGGTACTAGCAGCTGCCTCGCTAGGCGTTCAGCATTAAGAAGTTAGTGCTAGGACTGGTCGGTCTGGTGTCAGGATAATGTGAGCGGGTGGGACATTATACTGCATGTCTGCGGCATGATCCTCCAGTGCTAGACATCACTATAAACTGTCCCTGCAGACATCGTAGCAATATGACTGAACAATTGTTAAAGCTACGCTAAAAATCCAAATGACACACACACACACACACACACACACACACACACACACACACACACACACACACACACACACACACACACACACACACACACACACACACACTACCTAACACACATTTGTATATACTATCCAAAAATCAATTTGTTATAAACTATCCAACACCCACTTATAATGACTGACCAACACCTACTAACCTACAACATAGGCAGGGTGTAATAGAACAGGGATGCAGGGTTCTCAATTGACGCTCAATCGTTGGGTTTTGACGCCTGGAATTTCAATTTGACCTATTTCGGACGCACGGAAACTCCAGTTTGTGCAATATTATGACGCACAGTGATATGGGCAGAAGAATTTGTCTTAATTATCTGTGATTCGCATCCGGCATAATTTCCTACTGAATACGCGCTGTCCCTAACACATTTCCTGTATGCGCCAGTGTACGGCGTTTGATAGATGACTGTTTGCACCTTTTCATCCAATATTATCTCACCTATAATAAGTAAATATGAATTGGGCGCAGTTAACAGGTCACTGATGTAACACTTATATGTACACAAATGAATGAGGTCATAGAGTTTGTAATTATCATTGACGTTTATGATATTCTGAGGAAGAGGAAACCGGTATTGACTAGTATAGTGGGGCGGTATAGCCCCACGTAGACCGTAATGTTAAAAACAGGCCCCGGCACTATGGCCCCAAAATTTATGGGCCCAAATGGCACAAGTCCCGGCACTATAGCCCCAAGATTGAGTATGGGGTCAATAGGAATGGAACATGTGGGATGACGTCACGGTAGTGGTAACAATGTGGCAAGTGGCTGATCTTAATACGCGCGGCTACTCTAGGTATGGACAAATACAAAATAGAGACAGAGACATTTATAACATAACCATAGATTGATGAATATCAATCTATCATACCGAAATTATACAACCGACTAAAAAAAAATTTTAGGCAAGAAAGAATTAATCTTTTCGAGGCATATGAAGTGGCCCTGAAAAGGGCCTTTGGGTTCTTCTTCTATTGTCTCCACTTCTTCCACCAGTTCTTCACTTTTCCAATAATTCCTTTCTTCTTCTTCTTTTCTTCGTCTGGCATCCAGTCAGGATGTCCCATTGCTCTGAATTTGTCCTGCACCTTGATCCAGTTGTTGTTCAGTCTGTCAAACTCCTCTATTTTCTTTCTGTTTTCTTTCTCCTTTCTCTCTTTTGTCCGTGTCACTTTGATTTTCTTCACTTCTACTTCCATTACCTTTTTCATCATGTCTTCGGCTTTTTTTTAAACTGGTCTAACCCCCACTGAACAAAGGACCACTCGGTGAAATTGACTATGTCTTACAAAAAGCATCTTTTCTTCTTCTTCTTTTTCTCATCCTTCCATCTATTTTTAAAAACCCAAATCTATATTTATAGTCTCAAATTTTCCAGCTTCAATGACATCACTGTACTAGGGAAATAATGGCAACAATGTTGCAAGTGGCTGACCTGAATACGCGCTGCTGTAGGTAGGTAGGTGACATAAATTTGATATGGATAAAGGGAGTTTTATAGGGACAAAGACCAATACACACACACAAAAGAAAGGGAGAAAGAAGACAAACCCAATATCCACTATCCACACAGAAGGTAAGAGAAGAAAACAACCCACACACTCTACTATCCACACAACCGCTATGCGAACGCATAAAACACCACATATACTATCCACACAAATGTACGCGAACGCATAGAACACACACTCTACTATCCACACAGACGGGAAGAGAAGAAAAAACACACCATATCTACTATCCACACAAACGGATGCGAACGCATAAAACACCACATATAATATCCACACAAACGTACGCGACGCACACAAACACACCATATCTACTATCCACACAGAAGGGAAGAGAAGAAAAAACACAATATATACTATCCACACAAACGTACACGAGCGCATAAAACACACACTCTACTATCCACACAGACGGGAAGAGAAGAAAGAACACACCATATTTACTATCCACACAAACTAACGAGAATGCATAAAACACTATATATACTATCCACACAAACGCTACGCGAACGCATAAAATACTACATATACTATCCACACAAACGCTACACGAACGCATAAAACACACACACTCTACTATCCACACAAACGGGAAGAGAGGAAAAAAAACAACACACCATATATACTATCCACATGCATATCTACTATCCACACAGAAGGGGAGGAAGAATAAAAACATCAATATCTACTATCCACACAGAAGGGCAAGAAAAAACCTCATATCTACTATCCACACAGAAGCTAATAAAATAACCCATTATATACTATCCACATAGGTACGTGCGCACAGCAACACACACACACACACACACACACACACACACACACACACACACACACACACACACACACTTACGCGCACATATACAATATACAAATATAAACACACCAACGAACGTAGGTGTACGCATAAATACACACAAATATACACACCAACAAACGCACGAGCAAGCATAAAAACACACAAATACACACACACACACCAATGAACGTAGACGTACGCTTAAAAACACACAAATATACACACCAACAAACGTACCAGCACGCACACAAACACACAAATACACACAATAATATGTTTTTATTCAATTCACTCGCAATAGTCAAGTGGTGAACTTTGGGTTCTTGAAAGAAGCCTTGCACTATGGACAGGATGGAAATTTTAAAGTGACCACCTACGAACCGAACAAGATTATACATTTACCCACACACCAAATCGTCAGTCGTCCCTTGGAAAAAGTTTATCAAATCGTGTACCAAAAGAGAGTTCGGCTTCCCAACCACCTCTCTTTACCTTACGGACACGCTGGTATAAAAAAATGGTTCCAAGACGATATCCACCAACAAGAATGATGACTTAGACACAGCAAGAATTGAGTGAGAGACCTACTGAGAACTCCAAGTTCAAACCATACCAATTTCCTGTCTTCTTGCCTGACTATTGCAATTGTGCCAGTTGATTGGAAACATTTCAAAAATGGTCCACGGATAGGGAAGGATTATCTACTGCGAATGTTTTAGCTAGAACAGGATTTGTCTACCTAGGACCTGAGACTGGATTGGGATACGAAGTAGTGTTTCAGTTGTGGTCTGAGGTTGCGTATGGATCGATGTATCTATAAAGATTCAGCTATTCTGGAACATACTCGATGGGCTCCGCACTGTCCTTACCTTTCTATGGCCTTTACACCCATCACACTACGGTTCAGGTATGACGGTACCTTAGAGACGGTAGTACCGTTGTCCAAGAAGAAAAAAAGGAAGACTTCCAAAACTAGGCATAATAATGGAACGATGTACAAGCTTGAGACTTCATTACGACTAGTATAAAAAGGGACAACGTCCAAGACCGACAGTTTATTGTGACTACCAAGACCAAGCGAGAAAGATGAATCCTTTCAAACAGCAAGTATCAAGCGTAAGATTCAAGTTCAACGAGAAACTCGAATACGATGCTGTGCCTTGCGATGGCAGGGATGCCGTACGCTGTGTCCTCAGCGATTCAGTACCACATCATGGGAACCTTCTATACCTACCATGGAAAGTGATGCTGTGCGTGTCAAACCTGACGGATGCAAAAGTGATGCCACTCGTCATCGTACACCTTTTCACTTTACTGGTTTTCATGGTGGATGTCATCATTACAAAACCATGCGACTACCACCCTACGGATGTCATCGCAAACTGGGCAAACTCCTTCGGATCTCACCATACCCTGATCGAAATGAACCTGTGAAAGACGAATATTCGTTCCCTGTGCGATTGCCTGAATACTGTGACACTGAAAGTCGATTCCAAACCTTCCGAGGAAAATGGCCAAAATACCTGGGAGGACCTAGCCCCGAAGAATTAGCTAGAGCCGGATTTATCTACTTGGGCGAAGGGGATAAAGTCAAGTGCTTCAGTTGCGGTGTATCACTTCACGAGTGGGAACAGAAAGATTCCGCTTACCTGGAACATGCTCGATGGTCTCCGGATTGTCACTACCTACCTTTAGTGGGACCTCGTCATTGAAGTGGTATACCATGTCGTTTAAGAAACCAGCTTGACTAGGAGTCAAACGTTAAACAACACCTTGACAAGTATTTAGACCCCATTTAAAATAATATTCAAAGATTACCAAACGAATTGCAAGAGAAGATCTACAAGGAAATTTGGCAGGGATTTGTCAGAGCAAAATCTCAATTGGTGACTGAGGAACTTTTATGTCGAGAAATTTACAAGAGGAAATTGACAAAAGTCAACAAACAAGTCAGATTTCTCTGGATCAAGTGTGCATTCTTCCGAATATTCCGCTTTAGACCATTTACATTAGAAGATTTTAATGACATTCTTGACCGTTTCCTGGAATGGCAGTGGCCAGAAATTACTCACTACATAAGTCACTTTCGCTCTAAGAGAAGTGTTTGACTGACATGGTCATGGATACTTTACAAGAGAACATTCGTGGTTTGCTTGTGGAGTTGAGAGAACGCATTTACCGAGAGTTGGTCAAAATACAAGAGAAAGGCAAAGAACAATTGCATCCCTTACGTTACCGATGTTTGAACCACTGGTACCTAAATACTATAAGAGGACTGACTCATTAAAAATCGTTCCAGTGGTCAGACATTGTTCAACTGGACCAGAAGACTGTGGTTGCTACTCATCCTACTTCTTACAGGTTAGCCATTCTACACCAAATTCCAAAAGAAGAGTCGGAGGATTACCAAAATCTTTTACACAATGTAAACTTAGTTCAGGAGGACACTTCTGTGCGACGTGTGGTATGTGAGTTAGTGGCTAAATATTTTGGACACGTCGACGGGGTACGACCACTTCTGTGCAAAAAATACATTTATCACCTCCGAGAAAAAGAGGTATAAAACGGACTGCCATGCCATGACCTTTATCATTCGTGATACAGCAGAATCCATGGAAGAAAATCAGTGACAATATTCAGACAGTGGAGGATTACCATTATATTTTACAAGGACTGTGTCCATTGAATTGGAGTCGACCTGTGGTGTGTGTCTTAGTGACTTGCTTTCTGGGATTTCGTTTACCGGCCGATTCCTTGTGGTCTCTTTACGAACAGTACTTTTATGTATTTTTGTCTTTCGTGTTGTTTACAATTAAAGATGGCAATAAACGTGCCCTGAAAGCAAGTATAAAAACTCTTCTCTTGTCTGTCTTCGTGTCAAAAGTGACATTCCTTACAGTACTATGGCTACCTCTACTGTCTCTTCTCCCTCATCCTCCACTTTCAAAGTTATCGACGAACACTTAGATCGTCATCCCTTTAACTCGCTCATTGCCGGACCTAGCGGTTCAGGCAAAACCGAATTTTTCAAACGTTTGATTGAACATAAACATCATTTGATCGATAGTCCACCTCAACGAATGGTGTGGTGTTACAAACAGTGGCAATCGGCGTACAGCCTTCTGCGAGAAAGTCAAAGCGATTCTATCGTCTTTGTGGAAGACATTTCTGGCGAAGACGACGGGATCATGTCTGACCCCAGTCAAACCCGTCTGGTCATCTTCGACGATATGTAAGGAGAAGACGAAGAAGAAATTAAACTCTGGTTTACGCGCAAAGGGCATCATCGAAATGCCAGTGTTATTTGCATCACCCAAAATTTGTTTCAACAAAGTAAAGCCCATCGCACCATCAGTCTAAATGCTCATTACGTGGTCTTGTTTTTAAAAGCCCTAGAGATAAATCGCAAGTGCAAGTGTTAGACAAACAGTGAGGAACGCCTTGGCTAACCCATGCGTACGACGATGCCACTCAAACCCCACACGCTTATTTACTCGTAGATTTAAAACCCACGACCCCCGATTATTTGCGATTTCGTACCCATCGGTTTCACCACTGGTGCCAAGACGGAGGGCCTGTCGTGTACACGTCCCCGTCGTCGACTTAACAACAACAACAACAACAACCAAAAAAGTCTATCAAAACCTCGGTCACTTTGGGTGTGTCTCACACAGCGTCAACATGACGTCCCTTCAGTCTCATCTTCCCGTCAAAATGATTCGTGCCTTGTACGGTATCAGTCGCGAAAAAAAATCCATAAATACGTGCTCGTGTCTTAGAAGCTAGTCTCAGAGAAGTCTTACGATGGTTTACGGTGACAGCACGTCAATTACTGCAAGGCATCATTCACATTCCACATCAAACCAAACGATTTTTTCAGAGAAACAAAGTAGCTTTGACGCAACTGGCCGATCCTCGCATCGACACTCAAACCAAAAAGCAAATCATTTTGAAACCTGGAGGTAGCTGTTCTCTAGGAGGTGTCATCATTCGTTCCCTCTTAAAATGGGATCCCAATGCTCCCAAAGTCCTACCCAAGAAAAAAGCCACTTCTATCCAACGTACCGAGAAGAAAACGAAAAAGAGTAACGGTGTCAAGACCAGGTCACAGCTACAGAAAAAGAAAAGACCCAAGAAAACAGTTTCTACCCGCAAGAGAGGTACTGCCGCCAGGACGCAACCTTACCTTCGCAAACCACGACCTACCACAACGGTGACTGCGTCTCCAGTAGCCTCAGGTTCTTCCACTTCTCGGTTGCTGGTGATGCCTGCCAAACCGGATTTGACACGTGTCTTTCCTAATTTGATGAAACATTGGAAACATGCGTCTCCAAAAACTTCTCCAATGGTGACACCCTCTTCATCTTTAGCGGCAGCGACCGCTGCTCCCAAAGTACCTGCCCCCAAAATCAAAGTCCAAGAGAAATCGGGCGTGTTAAAGAGTTTACTGGATTTGTCCAAGCAAGAACTGTCCCGATTGAATCCATTTGCGAACCCCTCCACGACGTGTGATGCCTGCCATGAAAATGATACGACGAGCCGACAATCAGTGACGACGCATTCCAGTATAAAAAAGACCCGAGGTAAACGATAGGGATCAGTGTTTTTGTGATCCTGAACGCCCAAAGATGTCCATTCAAAGACCACCGTCGTTCTTCTGTTCAAAAAGGAAAAGGAAAAAGAAAAGGACAGTCACATCATCCGAATAAGCGCTTAGCCCTGATTCTTGTCAGTCGTCTGTCCCTGAAAAGACACCCTCGTCCAAAGAAAAGGAGAAGCCGCCAAAATGGGATGACTTTTCTTATTAATGGATAAGTTAGTAGATAATTTCGCCAAAAAGATAGAGAACAAGCTCAAAATAAAAGGACGCATATCGAGCAATGGACTTCAGTGTATTTTGTGCCACAAAGATGTTCCCTCGTCGTCGTTCTCCTGTCCAGAATGGAAAAGGAAAAGGAAAAAGACAGTCACGTCATCCGAAAAAACGCTTAGCCAAATATCGACGTCTGTCCCTAAAAAGACACACTCGTCCAAAGAAAAGGAGAAGTCACCAAAGAGGAGGATTCTTTGGCGATATTGGAAAACAAATTGTCACCTTTATGACGAAGCAATAGTCCGAGAAAAGGATAAAAGGCCGTGTGACAAGTCATCGACGTTAGTGTATCTTTGGGTGTGTGCCCAGGAACCAACGAACCAACCAATAAAGATGTCACCACCACCACCACCACCCCCCCAACAAAAAAAGACATCCTTCTTCTACACCCAAAGGAAAGAAAAGGGAAGGACTGCCTCCTCGTTTAGTCAAACATTGGGACATTTTCTCTTCCTGTTCAAAGCTTCTCCACCCATGCGAAAAAAGCTCATTCAAACTGCCTCCAAAGACGTCATCGGTACCGTGAGCGAATGTTGTCTGAATGTCTTGAAAGGAACGATACCTTTGTCTAAACATGAGAAAGAATGCTTAGCTAAACATGGACACGTTCTTCGCCAAATGGTCCAAAAGAAAATACCCATTCGTCAAAAGAAAAAGATGTCTGTGCAACGCGGAGGATTTTTACCCCTGTTAGGACTTCTTACTAATGTAATAGCGAGACGTATGCTGGGTATGTTACGAAATATTGTACCCGCCATAGCTCGAAGATAAAAGGGTTAAGAAGATAAAAGGGACCTCTGAAATCAAAAGATCTCGGACGTGATCCTTGAAATCCAATGGAAGGACGAACATTGACTTTAGTACCTTACAAACGATGGATGGAATACCATCGTTGGCAAGAACAACGGACTCCACATTTACCTCCCAATCCTCATTTGACCGAGATGTCCCAGTTACAACACGAATTGCAATCAATGATGGATCGCAGCGATTTCTCAGAAACGGAAAAATCGTAGCGATACGGTCAACTGTTGCAACGACTGAAACTCTTTCACCAGAAAGCTTTAGACGAAACAGTTGTACCCACTCTGTAATATTTTTAAGCTCTGATGAAAACTCCAAGACAGATGCTGCCCCAAGGATGTCTGAAGAAGAAGAGGTACGAGAAGACTTTCAAACACCGTCAGCAGATCCCATCCCTAATAAGATTTCAGCGTCTTTATTGACTCCTTCCCCTACACCCCAACTAGAAGAACTTAAAGCATGGGTTTAAAGATGATGTCCACTCCTCCTTCGACAGAAGTCAAAAAGAAAGAAGGGAAACCAGAAGTGAAAAAAGAAAAGAAGACCAAAGCCATACCATTACCACCACCACCACCACCACCAAAACTACCTTCGACTACTACTCCCGTGGCACATCGGACTCGTAAAGCCGTTTCTAAACCACCCCCTCACCCCATCCAGACTATCATCAGTGAAGAGTGGATCACTTATTAATAAATGGAAAACGTGTTAGCCAGCATTTACTACGATCCATCCCATCCTACAGGTTACGGAGGAGTTCAGAAATTGTATCGTGCTGCCAAAACTCGACTGAAAAGTGTCCGTTTACCTCAAATGCAACGATGGTTACAAGAACAAGCCACATACGCCTTACACAAACCCATTCGACAAAAATTTTCCAGAAGTCGCACCCATGTGGAGGGTATCGATCATCAATGGCAAGGTGATTTAGACGATGTCTCTCATTTGGCTACCTACAATCGTGGCTACAGATATTTGTTTTGTGTCATCGACGTCTTTTCCAAATTTGCCTGGGTCGTGCCATTGACTTCCAAATCGAGCAGTGAGTTAATACGAGCCCTCCAACTTTTGTTGAAACAAAGCGGGCGCCACCCTCTTCGATGGGAAACCGACAAAGGCACCGAATTTCTGAACCAAGCTTTCAATAATGAATTGAAGAAACGTGACATTCATTTTTTCACCACCGAGAATCCCGAAACCAAAGCCAGCATCGTGGAACGTTTTCAACGCAACTTGAAAGAACGCATGTGGAAATATTTTACACATCAACACACTCTCAAGTACATTGACGTCTTTCTGCACCTAGTCCAACCAATCTTACCATCGGAGCATCGGATGTGCACCCCAAGAAGTGACTCCCGACAACCAAGTGACCGTCTTCGAGCGCCTGTTTGGTACGTCCCCGACAGTGACTGTCCCCAAGAAAGGTGAAGTGTTGTCAGCAGGAGATTGGGTGCGCATTGGCAAAACCAATCACTTTCGACAAAGGTTACTTACCCAACTGGCCACCGAATTGTTTCGTGTCACAGAACGTGTGCGTGGCCGTCATCCTCCCGTCTATAAATTGAAAGACATGAACGGGGAAGTGTTAAAAGGACCGTTTTACTTGCCGAGTTACAATGTGTGACCAAAATGAAGACGACGTGTACGAGATCGAAAGTATTCTCGATCGAAGAACCCCTAAAGTGGGAAAACGACGTGTCAAAGTAGTCAAAGTACGTTGAAAAGGACATCCTGCCAGTTTTGACTCTTGGATCGACGCTTCGCGAATCATCGACTATAAAAAGAAGTGACCATCATGCCCTTCAACACAGTCTCAGCTATTTCAGTAACCACTCCTTCCCCCAGTTCGTCTCTGTAAGATCTACAAAAGCAACCCTTGTGGGTGTTGTGTGGAGAACGTGTGCCTAAAATGCAAATCGTCTTTTTCGGCCAACAATTTGTGGTGTATTGTGTCATCGGTGCTGCCATTGCCAATTTGAGTTTGCAACAAGGAAACAAACAATTGTGGACCATTTTCCTCAGCAGTAGCATAGGTTACATTCTTCCCAATCCGTCTCTGAAATATTCCTCTAACGGGAATAACAACGGGAGTCTTGCGTCCAACGTCAGTCCCGCTTCCAACAGTCACCACAACAATCCTCTTTTAGACACTCCTCTGACTTTCAACGACCCCTCGGATACTAGAACTCTGGAATTATGAATAACCAATTTTACTTAACGTTACCCAGTGACAGTTCCACGGAGGTGTTTCCCAACAATACCTTATGCTGTTACTCAGCAAAATTACCTCAGGCCGTTCAATTGGATCACGAAGCCCATTGAGAAGTGGCTTTGGTGGAAATGATTCACCCTACACAAATCAAAAACATCGTCGAAAATCAAAACACTTCTAAGGTAGAAATCCATGACGAGCAAGTGCAACAACACATGGATGAACGCGCCAGTGTAGGTGACTCCATGAAATAACAAGACCCCAAAACGAAACGGACCACTTATCGGTTGAAAATTCCGCCAGGCTATTATCTTAGTGGTCAACATTTGGTGAACACGATTGCTGACAGGTTCAATGGCATGTTTGGCAAAGCCTTGGAGAAAACCAGAAAAAGTGTCACGATCGAATACCACAAAATAGCTCGTCGCCTACTGGTCAAATTTTCAGAGGACAAAGCATTGGCCATTACATTTTGTCTAGAATTGTATGACATTGTGGGTGGAGCCCCTAAGTTGATCAAGATTAGAAACGACATACCAGCCGTTACCAGCAACCTGCATTTTGCAAAATATTTTCGACCCCCTGTAGAAATCAACCAACGACTAAATTTGATCTTTGTGTACTCCGATGTGTGGAGTACAACGTGGTAGGATACACCTCCATACAGTTACTGCGTGTCATTCCTTTCAAAGTGGATTCTGCCACGAACGCTGACGAGGAAGGTGGAAACACTTATCACGTTCACCGCGAATTTGTACATCCTCACCGTTTGCCCATCAGGAAGTCGTATATCGACACTGTCAACATTACTATAAAAGGAGATCTGGGACAAAATATTCCATTCGCCAAAGGGAAAGTCACAGTGAAACTCCATTTTCGAAAACGATTACCCTAACCCCTTGTCAGTCATGTATCCTGTGTACCAAGGAGTCGCTCGACAGCGAGGACATGGTTTAGGAAATATGCTAAAATCAGCCTTTCGTTCGGGAGCTCCCGTTTTGAAAGAGATGGTCACATGGGGATTGCACGCCTTGAAAGATGCCGCGTTGACGCAAGGTAAAGAATTTCTCCAAAATGTCATCATTGACAAACACAATCCTAAAGAAGCTTTCTTGAGAGCAGGCAAAAATATCTTGCTTCAAACAGGCAAGGACATTTTGGGCCGACGAGAAACTCCTATAAATGTCTCAGACGCTGCCGACTCAGGCATTCCTACTTCCCTGACTCCACAGCAAGGACAAGGCAGAAAGAGACGACGAAGGCACCCCTTCAGAGGACTTCACACACCCAGAGCTAGAGAAGACTAAGAAAAGAAAAACCGTCCGAGACTTAGACGTTTTTGACTATTAAATCAGAGAAAATGATGCACCGAGAGTCTTGCGCTTGTTCCAAGTCGGAACTGGATCTGTTTGCCATGCCACCCACCATGATGACGATGCAAGAATCCCAATGGGTCGAATTTCATCCCGTCTCCTCTTTGACGGATTCAGCTTCCATCGAGTTTGAAATCAAAGGACAGCTCGAAGAGTACATCGATCTGAATAGCAGTTACTTGTATCTGAAACTGAATGTGATCAAAGCGGACAACACCAATCCGGGTGCCGATGCCAGAGGAGCTCCCGTCAACAATTTCATGCATTCCTTGTTCAGCGAAGCAGATTTGTACTTGAATAACAAATTGGTCAGCAGTAGCATGGATACTTACCCTTACCGAGGGTACCTGGAAAATCTCTTGACCTTCGGAAAAGAGGCCAAGAACATTCATCTGGATGCTTGCGTGGTATGGAAACCTGACATAGCAGGCGAGGACACGTTTAACGACACAGCCCTGACAACAGATGACAATCCTCACAAAGTGGGCTTTAGCGACCGTCGAAAGAAAATCCTGCAAGGTCGTAGTGTAGAACTGGTGGATCGTTTGTATTTGGACATGTGGTTGCAAGACAAGTATTTGCTCAACGGAGTGGATATTCGCCTGAGACTGAATCTCAGCAGTGTCGTTTTCCATTTAATGGCTCATGCCAACGAGTACAAAACCATCATCCAAGAAGCCAGACTTTACGTGAGTCGCGTAGAAGTGTTACCAAAAGCGGGAAACGACATCAGTCACATATTGAGCAGAACGACCTCCAAGTATACGATACGACGCATAGAAGTGAAAACGTTCACCATTGCTGCTGGAAGCCGATCCATGATCGAAGATCATCTGTTCCAAGGACAGTTACCCAAACGTTTAATCGTTGGTATCGTCAGTAATGCAGCCCTCAACGGAGCGCACGATCAAAATCCTTTTCAGTTTAATCACTACAGAGTGTCCAAGATCGAAGTTAGTCACGATGGCAAGACTTTGTGTACCAGACCCTTCGAACCTAACTTTGCCCAGAAGAATTACCTGAGATCGTACTTGTCCCTGTACGAAGCTACCGGACAACTAGGAACCAACTCCAGTCACAGCATTTCGTACGAAGATTATGTAGGAGGTTACACTTTGTGGGCCTTTGATTTCACTCCAGACCAAGGCAGCGACGAGGGACATTTCCACCCTATAAAATCCGGTCAATATGCGTGTGGAACTTTAGTTTGCAGAAGCTCTCACTGAGACGGTCAACGTCATCCTGTATGTCGAATTCGATAATGCCACAGAAATCAACAGTTTGAGAGAAGTCATTCTAGACTATTAGAAACAATGGAAGACTCTTATCCCTCTTTGAACGGTAGAGAATCTTTGGAAATGGAATGGGAGGATAGCGTGAAAGCAGAACCACAAGACAAAGACGAAGAGGACGAGGTGGTCGCGTCCAGATGGCCAGAACAAGAACTACATTTAGTGTCCTATTTTGCCAAACACCTGACGGATAAAATTACGGAATTGACCAAGAAAGATTGCTATGGATGTCAAAACGATCATCCCAGTGAAATTCAACACGATAAATGTCTGATGATGAGTCAAGAAGAAAAATTGGACTAGTATCTGGACGACGCTTGGAGTCTCATCTCTGAATAAGCAGTGTTGCATGAGTGGTATAAAGGCTTGCGTGATCATTCCTGCACTCCACTGTCTACTCTAGAAAACTATCGGATCGAAGCTCTCTTAGCCCAGAGTGAAGAGACGAAGCAAAGAAACGCTTACTTGACAGAGATTTTCAAACAAAAAGTAAGAATTGAATTGATGACTTATCATTACCTGTGAAAAAAAACAACAAAACAAAAAATTGATACCTGGGAACTTTATTATCTTTTGAATAACAATTCGTACACTGCTTCTTGGAATCCTGTCGTGTGCGCTAAAGATGAACTACCTCATCGCAAACCTCAAGACCATCAAACTTATGTCATCAACACGGACGAAAGTCATCTCCCAGGAAACCACTGGGTCGCCGTCTACTTCCCTCAAGAGGATTGTGTGGAGTATTTTGATTCGTATGGATTACCCCCTTTGGAAGACGACATCATTGACTTTATGAGAAGAAATGCCCAGACGACACGATTCAATAACGTAAAATTACACGGCACAGATTCCATGGTGTGTGCACAATATTGTGTGTATTTTCTTCATCAACGCAGTCTTGGATATTCTTTAGCGCATTTAGTGACTTATTTTGATCGTAACTCTTCTAGAAACGATGAGAAAGTAGATCGATGGTTTTGTGACCATCATGGCTATCTTTTGTCTTTAGCTAGGAAATGTAGTGTACATCAATGGCCTCATGACTTCCATCAGTGGAAATCTCACATGATTTCACAGCGTTGTCAACCTTGTCAAAAAAAGTTTGTTTAATGTTATTGTTAATTGTTAGTGGTTAATTGTTTGTTGCATAAAAAATGTTGTGTTTTAAAAAAAAAAATGTGTTTGTCGTTTGATTTCAAAAACACTGTGAATATATGCTCTTTGACTTCTCTCTATCCCTCACCATGACGTTAGCTATCACAACGTTCCGATTCAACATAAACCCAGTAGGGATGTTTTCTATCGCGTCCGCGTTTGAACGATATAACGCGGGTCGGTCTCCAGTCTGGCCATCCATTGTTGACTCGTCTACCTATGAACATTGCCTTCCAGACTAGCCAAGCTGAACGAAGCTTACGTGAATTTACATCGTGTCAGGCCAAACATGATACCAAAGCCGGAAGAGATAGAGAATGTCAGGATGTTAACAATAGCCCAAGACGTGGTCAAGGAGGTCTTCAGAGAGGAAATCAAGAAAGAACAAGAAGAATGGACAGAGAAGTACAGACTTCAGAAGCAGAGAGGACAGCAGCATCAGCAGCAACAGCAGCAGCAGGAACCAGACAGAGGTTTTGTTGACTGCCGTGTGGACACCAAGGATTTCTCCTTCTCTTTCCGCAGAAGCAGACCGTATTGTGTAGGAAAGCCCGCCGCCAGATGGGGAAGCAGTCTTAGACAGTAAAAGATTGCCATCACTCCCCGTCAACAAAAACAGCCCTTTTCAGGGCTTCCCCCAATACTCTAGGAAAGACATAATAATTCAATTGCCAAAAATTTGTGTGTTTATGTTTAAAAAATAGAAGTGTGTCTATAAGCACTTCGTTTCCTTTGTCAGTAAAAATCCCCACTTCGTTTCTGTGTCTTGTCCAATAGTGCATGTCTGTGTTTGTAAGTAAAAAAGTCAACGTGAGTGTTTCGTTTAGGTCTGCGCTTTCCATGTAATAGTAATAGTGGTATTGTAGGTTTTGGTGTTATGGGATGTTCTCCTTCACGTTTGTGCTTCAAGTATGTAAAGCGAAGCGATCGTCAGTCTGGCTACCCATCGTTGACCTGTTAACTTCGAAGAAGATGAGCAGAATCACAAAACTGTTGGAACTCCAGATGCATTTGGAATATGCTAGGAGACTCCTGGATGAACTAGCCATGCAGGTAATCCAGGAAGAAGCTCGAATTGAAGAGAAGGAAAAGGAAAAGAAGAAGAAAGAAGAAGAGGGAAAGAGAAGAACAATTTTACCTCACCTTATCATGAGACAGGTCTGTAAGGTCAAACCTATAGTGAGGACACTACCACTACCACATCAACCACTGCCACAGCCACAACCACTACCAAGAGTCTCTTCCCCCAGACAGAAAACTGAGAGGAGTTGGAAAGACAGCGGCAAGAGAAGAAGCAGCAACGAGAGCAAACACGACAACCACAACATCCACGGGTCTGGCAAAGAAGACAGGGAACAAGTCTTTACTATCCCTCAAACGGAGGAATGGGATAGTGAAGTAACTCAAGCCCACTCTGCACTCCCAAGAACAACACTGAATTGGGAGGAAGATTAGAGTGGGAGATGTGTGTGTGGTACCCGACCTGGGAGGTGCCAGCATTAACCAGGTGCAATTGGAGTTCCAAGAAAAAAAAACAGCCTTTCTCAGTGCTAACCATATCTCTAGAAAAGAGAGACTATTCAAGTTGCCAATTTGTGTGAATGTGAAGTAGTGTGACTATAAACACTCACTCCTTTACTGATGTGTGTGTGTGTGTGTGTGTGTGTGTGTGTTTTGCGTTCGCGTACGTTTGTGTGGATAGTAGATATGGTATGCCTTTCTTCTCTTCCCATTTGTGTGGATAGTATAGTGTTTTTTTCTTCTCTTCCAGTTTGTGTGCATAACAGAGTGTGTTTTATGCGTTCTCGTTCGTTTGTGTGGAGAGTATATATGGTGTGTTTTATGCGTTCACGTTCATTTCTGTGGGTAGTATATGTTGTGTTTGTGTGCATTCGCGTACGTTTGTGTGGATAGTATATGTGGTGTTTTATGCATTCGCGTTCGTTTGTGTGGATACTATATGTGGTGTGTTTCATGCGTTCTCGTTCGTTTGTGTGGATAGTATATCGTGTTTTATGCGTTCGCGTAGCGTTTGTGTCGATAGTATATGTGGTGCGTTTGATGCGCTCGCGTTCATTTGTGTGGATAGTAAATATGGTATTTTCTTCTGTTCCCTTCTGTGTGGATAGTACAGTGTGTGTTTTATGCGTTCGCGTACGTTTGTGTGGATAGTATATGTAGTGTTTTATGCGTTCGCGTAGCGTTTGTGTGGATAGTAGATATGGTGTGTTTTTTCTTCTCTTCCCGTCTGTGTGGATAGTAGAGTGTGTGTTCTATG
>JAECUM010005863.1:0-49499 GCA_016617855.1 Megalonaias nervosa | reverse complement strand
GGAGCGGTATAGTGTCATTGTATATTTATGCTAATCTAGATATAAAAGTATTCCTCATATATTATACTTGATATCCACATAATAATAGCTATGTATAGAGTTACTGAGTATGAAAAGACAAAGGATACATGCAGTTGTTATTGAAACAGGGCTCCATTCCCACACCGATGACGTAGTTCCTTGGTCATAAGCGATATCCAACTGAGGTACCCACATTATAATTGTATATACACCTACTGGACATCAAAAGACAAATATATCAATGCAGTTGGCATTGATCCTCAGTCCTGGTTCATTACCCGGATATTGCACATTTGTCTTCAGTCGTTACTCTCTTCCCCAAGCGACTAAGAACCGGTGTCAAAACTTCAAACTAATGCTTTCGAAACCTCCATATATATATATATATATATATATATATATATATATATATATATATATATATATATATATATATATATATATATATATATATATATTTGTTGGGCATTAAAAGCGCTTCGTATGCTTCAAACAATATTCTAGTATATGTGTCGTCTGCATAACACTTCGGACTTGGTTGACCTTAACTTTCGCGGAAGACATTTTGAAAGTGTGTTTTCTGGAACCCAATGGTACTTTTCAGAAAATTTCGCGATTCGTTGATATATTTTGCTGGAAAAAACAAATGTAATTCTTTGCCCATATTTTGCGCTAAAGTGGATTGAATTGATTTATCACACTGTCTTACCAAAAAGGTCATTGCGTATATGCATTGGAAAACGAACAATGCAATGCAGATGACAACTTTGCAAGAAAATCAGATTGTAAATGTTTTGTAAGCTCCACTGTTACGAATATGTAATTAAATTGCTTGTGTGTTAGTTTTAAATTCCTTTTTTTATTTTATTTTTGTTTCATTACATTTTATTATAATAATAATTTTCATTGGATTTGAATCTCTTTTCGGAAAATTCACTTGACCTAATTGGAACGTAAGGGTTGTTTTATCATTATTTTTAGCTCAATTTGGTTGAGACGTTTTGTAAACACTAAGCGAAAATGATTGGCTATTACCAAGTTCATGTTAGACCCACGTGTTAGCTGAGTTGTAAACAGCCTTTCTTGTTTAATTTATTTCCATTGGGGGAATCTGATTCTTAGATAGGGCTATTCTAGCGTACGTGCAAATTGGCATTTCTTTTTTTTCTTTTTTTTTTTTTTTTTTTTTTTTTCTTTTTTACTGCGCTGTTCAAATTAGTGATCAGTAGCCCGGTCACGTGAGCCACCATGTGATCTAAAATCGTGGATTAAAACAGCCATTTGCTAGTAGATCTATTCAGTCGTATCATACACCTTTAAGAGCTTTGGGTGGGGTTTTTTTTATTGTTGATGCCAGTTTGTTCTGAAGTTCATCTATTTTTGGGGATTTAATAATTCATATTCTGTAGAAAACAAGACAAGTGCTTTTCTTTAAAAAAAATTCTGGGATAAAGACATTTAGTGAAAATTTATTCTGGAATTCTAAACAGAACATTATAAATTGTGTTTCAACGAGGAACTGTTGCCATCAGTACAACGACCTCTTCTGACGTCATCGCCTTCCATTTTGGAACTTCATAGAGACTCGAACCTGGATTCATTTAGAACTGTTTAGTGATAGGACTTATATTTTTCAATTTTAGGATTAATTTTTGGATTATATTCACAAACCGTAAGCCCTATTTCATATTTTTATCTTGTTTTCTAGGGAAATGATTATTTTGTTAAAACTTACAAAGCTTGTTGGCTTCACTCTTTTGTGTTGTGACCTTTGTACGAGCCGGCATGTAATACTACGTAGTGAGAGCATTCATTAATATATTTACAGTGTGGATGTATTTTCATTAAGTAAAATTGAAGTCATTATTTCCTTTCTCTTTTTAAAAATGTATTGTATATAAGTGTATACCAAAACAAGTAGTTATGCATGCACGTAATGTAACAGGCAATCATCAAATAAAAACAAATGAAATGCCGCAAGATTCTGAGAAGAACACGGTCTATACGGTTATTAATTTGCAAATAAACAGTTGTCGTAAAATCATAGATAATAACTGTTTGCTCTTTTTTGTATAAATCATTAATTTCTTTAATATAATCAATAAACATCTTGAGTACATGCATGCCCGAATTTCGCATCTATCATGCCAAGAAAGAGTTTTAGTGAGAAATGTTGAATATATTTTGATTGTAAAATATTTGTCAAGATGAATGTTCATAATGATATCTGTCATTATGTGTGCCGTGAATCGCATTAAATTATTATACAATTTTAGATGCACGTCGTTTTCAAAGTTTAACACACGGGTGGCAGCAAGGGTACAATATTGGATTTGAATTCGTGGGATAAGATCTAAAAAGAACCCCATAGATCAGAAAAATTTTAAATGTGTGGTTTTAGTAAAACCTGTACACTGGTTTCAAAAGGACTGGATGTACTGTAATGTACTATATTAATTTCATATCTCACACATTCGAGTGCACAGTTTTACATGTACCATGGTGAGTCGTTCTTGTATAGTACGATTTGTTATTTGTATAAAATACAATTAACCCACTTTTATTTTCCAAAATATAAATGTACTCTCAGGGTCACCAAGTATTACAAACCTACTTTCAGTAAGTCTTCATGGAAAAACGCAAGGTAACTTAGGTAATATTGATAAAATACCGTAAGCGAAGTATTTCCTAATAGTCGTGAGATCTTCGACATAGCAGATATTATGTCCGCATGCATCAATGCTGCTAGGTTCTATTTGATTTGCAGAGTTTGAAATGTGAGAAAATTTAGCTTTTGGGATTATTGAGCATAACTAGCAGGTTAAAGCTTTCCATCTTTTTGATCTAGTTTTGATGCAACTAAATTAATCAAATTGCCAAAAACAATATCAACTTATTAATGCCCTTTGTTATGTATTTAATCTGTGTTGTTTGTTGGCTTTTTTCAATGATTATGTGTTATGTATATCTCAATTTTGTTATTTGCCTTTGTCCAAAATCAAGTTAATAGTGTACGTGACCAGTGACATTTATTTTGTAAACGACGAAATAATACTTACCTAATTGTTTTCCATGATTATAGAATAAATATTCAAAATATTATTAATGGTAAACATGTTTACCTAAATCTGAGTCTATGACATTAATTTCTTCACTTAGAAATTCCTAAAAGTGTTGGCAATTTTGAAAGTTGTAGAGCGGAGACTAACCTACATCATGGCTCTATATTGTGGCTTAGCTTTTTTATATAATATTATTATTTGAAACATTATTATTCTTGTGCCTTAACATCTGAAGCGAAGTTGTTCTTATTGTTGTGTTCAGTTTTTAATTTGGATGGATTTATTTATTCAGAATATTATTCACTGGAATTATAAAATTGACATGCATTCCCGAGCCCGTGTGGATAACACAGGCACGAGTATTGTTGAGTTTAGATGTATCGCATTCAGTGGCGTAGCAAGGGTACTTAGCGCCCGGGGACAAAACATAAACTTGGCGCCCCCTTACTTAGCGCCCGGGGACAAAACATAAATTTGGCGCCCCCTTCGAGTGCATCTGAGGTAACGAATAGTTGTATTTTCCTCATTTTGGCGCCCCTGGCACATGGCGCCCGGGGATAACTGTCCCCCTTCCCCCGCCCTCCCCAAGCTACGCCACTGATCGCATTTGTGTGTCGGACAAAACGCTAAACATCGAGGGGACCCGTGGACGAATAAGGGTCGTTGACGCACCTGTGTAAAATAGGTAGAGTTCTAGCATTCTAATTGATCATACACATTGTACTAAAATATGTCATGCATCCACGTGAATGTTACACTGAGCCAGAGTCTGATTACAAAACTGCGATCGGCCGCCAAAAACAACTGTGGGACAACACTACAACTAGCGGGGCCCCATTGTGAGCGATGGACCAAATCGTCCAGCTCAAACCGAGCTTCAGTTGAATTCAATTCAATAAAGCACGAGAAGTACGGCGTGGTATGGAAATAAAACTATCAGCGGCAGAGGACTCCGATATGGCCCAAACCGGCGGAATATTCTCACTTCTCGATGCAATACCCGGGTTGTTCACTGCTGTAACATCTGTGATTGGTGCCGTTGCAATGACAATGAGAAAGGCCACAGGGGGAGAGTAGCTCACAGCCGCAGCCAGGTTTCCGGCCTTGAACAAAAAAATAGGCCCGGGATTGATATGTCGAATTTTGATTTACTGTATTTGATATGGTGGGAAAAAAACAAATATTTCAAGGGTGTTTATGCTCAATGTATTACCAGAATCGCCACTGCCACGTGAAACGGGAATATATTAAATTCAGATTCCATTGATATTGCTGGTACTCACTGGGTCACATACTCGACTGATCCACGAGCAGCTATTTGTTTTAAGTCACTTGGGCTGGCGTTTATCGAGTTTTATTACATGTGAAACAAAAATCATCGTTAGTGTCCAAGTCCCCCCCCCCCAACGGGTTTCATACACCATCGCTGAATCGAATGGAGGGTTAATCAAACTGGAAAGAACTTCTAGATATAATCTGAAGGGGGAAGTTGTTTAATTAAATACTGTTTTGAATTTAGTACCGATGACACCATCAGCTTCAACGTGAAAAAACAAACAATGACGGTATCTGGCTGCGATAAATCACAATAATGTCATTAATGAAGTAAACAAAATATCACTCAAGCTGTCCAGGCAACAAAATACAATTTTAAATTGCGTTTCTATTAAATCAATGAAGACTGCACCAGTAATTTCTTCCGATTGTAATGTCACATTACATGTTCGACTTATCCTTGTCCAAAATCAAGTTTATTTTCAACTCGACGTGAATTATTGATTCCGTTTTTTATTTTGTAAACAACTAATACATAATTAAATATTCTCTATTTGTATGGGTTTAATATCAGGATTATTCTTAATAGAAGTAAACCTGTTTATTTAGGTCAGGGTTTAGGTTATAGGAATTCCCATACAATTTACCTGGCGTATCTGATATAGTCCAGGTTATATTTTATAATTTTAGTAACAGACTTTCTAATTATAATTAACATTTTATTTGTTAAACATTACGATGTTTCTTGAAGGTTATTTTCCATTAGGTAATAGTTTGGGGGATTTTTTGTAGAAAATGCTAATTGTGACCTGAGGTCAAGTAGAGGACAATAAAATCTTGTCACTGTAAAGGTTATTCATTCGTGCTTTAACATCCGAGCAGAAATCAAGTCATTGTTTTGCACAGCATTTGATTTGGAATTTTCAAATTATTTAATCTCTGGAAATACAAAAGTACTCTGATAACATTCTTGGAAATACAGACTCGAATTTATACTGAAATAAGGATTTCTTCTTGGAAAGTATTATGGTGATCGAACAAAAGACTGTTGGCACATCTACACTTTACGAGCCATCAAAGGCCATCAACACTTTCAGCGTTGGATTTAATTTGGACCTCCACTAATATTTATTCAGAATATGTATAATTATGATTTGTGTTTGTAATTCTATGATTATTTTGGGATTTAATTCACAATACTATAAGTTCGTTTTTCATTTTCTCTTCGTGTTGTAGTGAAATAAATTATTTGTTGAATTTTACAAATTTTGTTGCATTTCACTCTTGTCTGTTACTTATTTGAAGAGCATAGACTCGTAACAATATCAATACTATCGGATTTTGTAATTAGGTGTGTCACGTGCCTCCTACGGTACTATTTCTAACACCGGAGAAGGTGGTCAATTAAAATTTAAATAGCTCAGAGCCTCCAGTCAGCAATGCCGACGGCCTAGGTGTATAAAAAAACTCAAGGTGAAAGGTATAACAATTTAATATAATATATCAAACGTATTCAACTATTTCATCGACAAATTTCTCAGTCGCAATTTCTTTCGAACAAATACAAACAATGATCTATTCACAGTTGCCAATTTATTATCATCTTATGAAATTAAAGTCTTAAGTGAGAGTGTTTCCCTTCGGTGTTGATTCTGTTACTCATCTGTCCGCCTCTTGTTTCCTTTTAGGTACTTCTTGTATCGTTGACTACGTGGTCTCCTGACACTTTTGGATCCGTCCTTCCGACACTTCCGGTACTGTCTTCCACGTGTCCCTTCCGGTACTGCGCCTCCCCACAAACTGATTACGTCACAATAGCTCTCCCACGTGCTCTCCACGTGTCTTCCCTCTCTCCGATCCTCGGGTGTCGACTCTACACCCACCCGTAAAGCTTCCTCAAGAAGTCTTTGTTCGCAATCCAAACATAGAATTTCGCCAGAATTCCTTCCCGCCTTTTAACGAGCGCACAACTTTGGCACTCGGAGTACAGTCTAATGTCTCCCTATTTCTCTATGATCTGCCTCTAGCGACGTTCACTCACGTGCTAACGAAAAAATAGACTAAGTCCGAACAAGTTGCTTATTGAGACTCCGCCCTAGATTTGAATCTCTCGGTTTCGATTGGATACAACCTGGTCTCTTTGGAAAACTGCCCTGGGGTAATTTATCATTTACCTGTGACTCTCGAATCTCCGGTCCCGAAAACCCGAACTTGTTCCAAGCTGGTCGTGACATCACTGACTGAGAGTGCAAAACAAACAAAGGCGTTTCTACCTGATCGTAGAATTTCCTTTGAATCTAACCATTGAACGGGTCGCTGCGTAATGGTTAAACAATAGACGGACAGTTTCTTTGTCCAGAATCGGTCTAAGGTCGTAATCTTACATAATACTTATTGACATTATTCCAATTGATCTTGCTACGAATTAACTATAAGAAAATATGAATATACATGAAGCATGAAGCACCAGCAGATTTTCCCCACAACGTGACAACGGAGATATTGAACTAACATAACGATCGCCTACCCAGTAAAGATTAGTTGAACTACGTTTTGTTAATTTTACATCTGATACAAGTTTTGGGGTGTACTGGACAAAACATAATCTCGGTATGCCAAAAGGAAAATTAAATTCGGGAGCATCATGGTGGCCGCCACTTCTCAATTTGGCATACCGATCGATAGTAGTTTATTTAGTTCATTCTTGAATGTATATCTGTTGTAAAAAAAAAAATTAGACCCTACTGAACGAAACTTTTCTTCTTCTCGGTCACTTTTCGTAATATTCATTTTCAGTATCCATCCCGTCTGCCCTCGCTTATATTGTCTGTGACTAGAAATGTCCGACAGTCAGGTACTCCCTGTCATTGTTAAAGGGACTGGTACTTATGGTAAGAAACATTATATTCGTTCGGTAGTTTGGATTGTTTAGAATGTATAAAAATACATATTAATCTGAAAAATATGTAAGTAAACAGGTAAAATGAACATGTTAATGATTCTTAAAACAGAAATTGCATGTCTATACGACAGCACGTCAAGCATGAAAGACACAGCTCTACATTACATTGCAGTACATAATCTAGTACCTAATAATGAAGAGTACAATACAATCATACCCGCATAATT
Source organism: Megalonaias nervosa (assembly GCA_016617855.1). Lineage (NCBI taxonomy): Eukaryota > Metazoa > Mollusca > Bivalvia > Unionida > Unionidae > Megalonaias > Megalonaias nervosa. Next base: position 42,012 of record JAECUM010005863.1, on the reverse strand, counting down.
ATTTATACTGCCCCTACACAGCATTAATGAAATAAGACACTGCAAAATGAAAAAATATGAACCATAAAAAAGAACTAGCAAAACATTGTTATATCAGTTAGTATAAATTAGATTATTGAAAGTATAAATGGTCATGGTTATGTTAAGTTATCATTTTGACCACAATGTTGAATGTTAAAATGATAGTTTGTGAATTGGAGTAATTCGTTGCTCGACACTGAACCATAATGTCCACCGTTTGCCGATTCAGCTGCGGGTAAAGTGCTGTGTAGAAACATGCTCTATCGGTTCTATCGTTCGGTGAGTCACACCATATCATGAAAACTTAAATATTAACAATCCAAAGTGCAGGGCCGGATCAGATCAAGTGTTGGGAGGGGTTTCCAAAATTTCAAAAGGGCTCCGACTTTCCACAAAAAGGCACCAAAGCAAAAGTCAACTTGTCTGTTTACTCAGTGTGCATAATACCCAATAAACGTGTGCAAGAATAAAAGATAGTCACATTTCAAGTGACAGAGGACTGTACGTTTGTGTGTGTACAGTTTTTTTTAATTGGTTGGGACGGTCAAAAACCCTGACATTCCCCGACAAAGCCCCCCCCCCCCTCCGGCCCTAAAGTGCGTATATAATATAGATATTGTATGTACAATGAATTGTACCTTTGGTTACAAACTATATCAACGCTTCTGATCCAGAATTTGTGTTTCAAAAATATTGATGTTTACACAATTGCCAGTTCTCATTCATAATTCATTCATACGGAGAAGTTTTTCTGATACATATGGAGTTATTTATTTGCATCTATTTACATTGTTATATGTAATGTCATTGATTTTGTATGCTTCGTTTATGGCAATGCTCTCAGCCAGCCAGTGACACATGCTTCGTTTATAGCAATGCTCTCAGCCAGCCAGTGACACATCTACATAACTTGATTGCACATGTATATGAATCATCCGTAATATTACTGTTACGAGTGTTTGTTAAGGGTTGAATACGAACATATAGACACAAACCGGCCAGGGACTTGTCGCTAATAATAAACAGACTAGAAACGAAGGATTCAGAGCGATCGAGAAATATAACTTCCGTCTAACTAGAGGACAATGTTTTAAAAAAAAATCTGGCTGATACTAGATTTCACACAACTACCATGCTGATAGTTTCAGTTTCGTTAAATTTTAAATCACCTGCATCTTTGAAAACGCTGATTGGTCGCAACATCTGTCAGTTATTAGATCCGCCCTACCAATTTATAAAGATTGAAACTTGCTGATTTCATAACACAATGTTGCAGTAGTATACTGCATCTGGCTAAACGTTCAGAGGGAATTTGGCAAGTATACAGATACTCATAACGTACAACATTTTGTTATCCATACCGTTAATATGGATATCAAATAACAGCTACATACTTGTAGGCAGCCCTAGATCATCTTGACGATGTCTATCTCTCTGTTAATATTCAGAGCTGATGATAGGAACATTAATCAACTCAAGTAAGCATAAATTAAGAGAAAATTGGAGAGAAGACTTAAATTGATATTCGAACTCTGCGGCTTGTTAAAAAAAATCAGGTAGATTTAGCCGACTCAATAATTGCTTCAGCTTTGTTCTAGAAGTTTTATTACTTGTATAAGTTTAGTTTCATAACTTACCTAAATGGAGACTTTGGTTTCGAAAGCGGATGTTGCACTACTCACAGCTAAGAGAATGTTCGGGAAAATTTGATCCAATAATATCTTGCTAGTCATTTTCGCCAGTCTGTGATACTAACCCAGATTTCTTGCCTTTTCATTTCAGGATATCAGGAAATAGAAAACAAACCACTAATTCATTATTTATTTCGCTGCCTACAAACATCAGTGGGATGTCAGGTGAGAAACTAATTCTGTGTGTGTGTGTGTGTGTGTGTGTGTGTGTGTGTTATAATCGATGAGACAGAACATATGAAGCTAGTGAATAGCTTGTAGTGTTAAAAAGATATATATTATGCAGATATGACAGATATCTCTTTATTGCAGTGACATTATACCATCACACTTCATGGCATGGGTTCAGAGGAATATGGAAAGAGGGGAGAATCAGAGAGTCTACAGTTGAAAGTCGTGATGCAAGATTCGGACGAGGCGTTTATTTGACATCACTTGGTCCTGAAACGTCAGAAGAAGATGTGATTTATAATAATTATGATGATGCGGAAGGGGCAATCTTAGATAAAATGGACAGAGTGGAAGTCATCATCGAAGTAAGAGTACCAAAGCAGAATGTAGAAGAAGCTCCTTCCAAGAGGGATATTTACATTCACAAGGGTGAAATAGCAAAGAGTGCCATCACCGGTATGTACAAAAGAGATGGAAAGGGAAAGGCTCGAAGATTCAGAATTAAGCAATAATAGAAATAGTAACAAATCTGAGGACTGTTTTGTGGATCTTGATATAACTTTTTGTTAGTAATTTATTGTAACTGGATAATTTGCAATTTAAATTAACATCCTGCTGTTGTAAAAGAAAACTATTTCACAAGTTTTATTATATTATTATAATCTTTTTCCCATATATGTACTTGTAAATAAATTTTCTTGATTGAATGTCTCTACAGCATGTATGTCAAATCAAAACGTTTCTCTACTGATAGCATATATGCATGTTGTCCAGTAATAAAGGAAAACATTTTAAGAGAATAGTCTTGTTTTCTCTATGCTTGGTCTTCATTATGTCCTACTGTAAGGAATATTTCAGTTATATGTCTCTTTTTCTTTGTTTTCTTCATCATACTCTCTCTCTCTCTCTCTCTCTCTCTCTCTCTCTCTCTCTCTCTCTCTCACACACACACACACACACACACACACACACGTTTTATTTATTTATGTATATGAACAAAACCCGTGCCGTTGGAACTTGTTTATTATTCACAACCAGGAAGAAAACCCTTGCCGCGAGTTTAGGCAACTAACATGTTCCGTGCACCAGCATGGACGATAATATATAATATATTGACTTCGATTCGTACTTGGAACTAATTAAACCTCTTTACCATCTTTTAGTATGTAGGTGTGGTCTCGTTTAGTATCAGAGTACGATTACATTAGTCAAATTTGTAATATTTAGGACTTTTGGCATGGGCACAGTCCTGTTTACCATATTACTGTGTAAAGGAACAAACTGCAATGAAGCCAATAACCGTACTACTGTGGAAAACAAGAACACACAAAAGAAAATGAACCTATGACCATATCCTAGACCTCACTATAGTGCCATTGTAGTTACTTCTCCATCGAAACAAAACATATCACCACGTCCTTTACACTTATAATGGACCATTTTCCTTACTACTACATTACAACAAAAACACCACAGTGCCATAGACATTGATACTGGACAACTTTCCCTACTACTGGACTTAACGTGAAGTTTTATCCTGAGCGATATCTGAGTAATGAAATACAGAAATATGCGTATGATAGCCCTCGGCAACATAATTGTTTTGAAAGTTCTTGAAAAAGTCAGCACGGCTGGGGAATTTATACATAACAGGGGCTCAGCACGTACAGAGGATCTGTAAGTATAGACTGGGGAAGTTATACATAACAGGCGATCTGCACATTCAGACTGGGGTATTTATACATAACAGGGGTTCTGCACAAATAGTCGGGGCAATTTATACATAAAAGCGGATCTGCGCATATAGACTGGGATATTTATAAATAACAAGGGATCTGCACATACAGACTGGGGAACTCATACATAACAGTGGCTCTGCACATATAGACTGGGCAATTTATACAAAACATGGTCACTGTACATATAGACTGGGCAATTTATACATAACAGGGGATCTGCACATATAGACTGGGAAAATTATACATAACAGGTGACCTGCACATACGGACTAAATAGGCAATCTCATTGTTTATAGCAGAACAACCACTGACAACAATAATTAATAACACAGGAAGTTTCCCGAACAAGTTCAAACTTTTAAATGAATCAAGTTTAAAACTTCAAATTTTGTATTGTCATTCTAAAACGTATGAAGAAACAGACTTAAAGCAAATTGATGAAGATCCCGAGCAAACGGATTGACAAATGGTAAGAAAATGACATCAGATATGACAAAGAGAAATAGATGGAAGGGAATTTTCAAAATCCTTACAGTACAGCCATACCGCATGCCTGAAATGCCCAAATGTACTTGCTGATCTAAGCAACGTTTATCACATAGTCAGCACACTTTGCCTACAGTGTGTGCAGTTTCATATTTTTGATATTATACATGTGAACATATCACTTTATGTGATTCTGATTGGTCCAAATAAGCCCATGAAATTATTGTGCAGTATTCTCTTTACTGACTGGCTGCGATCGTGGGAAAACTTTTTTAACCCCGCCTTCAGGAATTTTTGTTTTCATTGAACATTTTTTGGCCGCCATTTTTTGATTCGACACGCGAAATAGAATTGGGAAAAATGGTCTAGTCTGTTTCAATACTGCCAATTTACACCTACAGGGATTTGTTATGTCATGTATAACATATCTTAACATGAAAAATGGCAAAAACCCCCAAGACAAGAACAGTAACAACAAGTAAAACTACCGGTTTTGCTTGGATGGTAACGAGGGTGGGGGTGGGGATGGATGGGCTGTATATCTGTAGAATGGAATCCATCCTATATACAAGCTTGGTCTAAATGTGAACTTACTGAAGTAAATAAACTCACCTTTGTTCACAGAAGAATGTAGACATAAATCGGTCTCCCCAGCTGACAGAACTTTATGCAACCACAGCATATTTGTACGGTAAATATGTGATGCAAGTCCGACTCAAAAAGAGATTTGTTTACGTCTTCTGTACAGTCTAATGTTCCAAATCAAATACTGTAAATATCCGGTCACAAATACATTACAGTAAATATGTGTATTTCTGCATCCAGTAATCTTCTTTTCACAAAAATATCGCAACAATGTAATGTTTAGTTGTGGAATTTCAATGTAAACACTGTCACTGTGTTGTGTAGGCCAACTCAAACCGGTATTGTGCACCGTTTCAATCAATGTGACATCACACGCTTTGGACATTGTGTGTTGACAAATGTTTTGTCTTTTGTAAAATGTTCTGTTTATTTGGATGGGCGCTTATTCTTTGATTTATAGTTATCAAAAATGTATAATATACTTTTACTATTTCAACTTTGTTTGGGATTATTTTTTAAGCGCAACAAATGAACGGTACAGCGTCTGTTAGAATGAACGTAATTATTCGTTCTTCTTTCTATCTAAATAATTTCTACTGAAATAAAACTATGTGATAAAAAGAATCTCAAATGGTTAATGATTTAATATTAAATTTATGAAACTCGTTTCATAAATTCAATATTAAATCGTTACCCATTTGAGATCCTCTACATATTTAATTTTCGTGCCTGATTATGTTGTACTTTTTCCGTGATTACTTACACATCCAGATCCAGTGGATAATGTATCATACAGCACTTGATTTACTTTGTACTGTGGCATTCTGTATGCAGCTGTATGATGTTAATGGACGTCAAATTCAGTGCACATTTTAAACTTACCAAAAGAGCTGATAAAGATAATTGCATCTGTGCACTTAATCGAGGAAACCAAAGACTATCTATGAGCAGTGGTCTGTTACCTGATAACAAAATTTCCCGACTCAGCGTACACATGCACATCTCACCTCGTGCAAATTAAACGTTTTGCTTTAGTCTGTATCAAAACGTACAGGTATTAGATGTGCACAAAGTGCATACCATGCATACCAGAAGTATTTCAAAAGTTCTGAATATTTAGTTACAACTTGTTTGTTTCTTTAAACCTGTCAATAAATTTAACGCCGATGGATACATGAAATAGCACACAGTGCAATGGTCTGCAGCTGCATGTGTAACACTTCGGACATTTGTAGATATATGTACACATCGTAGTATAAGTAAACGATAGTGACCTCAAAATGTCAGTAGGTGGGGAACAATTCTGCTGCCGTGGAAATAGCATATTATCAAAACCGGACTCTCTTAATGTACTCTCCCACCGATATCAAAGCCGACTTGGATAAAGTTACGATGTAATCGGTGTCATATGCTACGAATTAAGGGTCATTGAGCGTTTTTAAAGATGATCGCAAATACATGAAATCTGATGCACGTTCTGGAGACCATTGGCTGCAATTGGTAAACGAGAAGTGGCTGCTGTGAAGGGAAAAACTGATGAAGATGCTCGATACAAAGGGGATGATAACTCCATTAATACGGACGTTAATATTTCAATCTTTTAATATACTAAAGAACCATTTTAAGCCTAGAAAGGTTTGTTTAAGATGAGTCCCGCATTTGTTGACGGCGGATGAAATATAACAAGAATGAAATGAGACGTTTGAATAAGATTGTCGTATGATGAAACATGGATTTACTTTTTTTTTAACCCGAGTCAAGAGAAAATAAAAGTATTTATACAGATAAAATGAGCAGAAATCGCAAATTTCTCGACGTAGCCGGACTGTCAAGACAATTTTATGCGCATTGTAATGCGCAAGGGGATCTTACAGTATGCTACTATTAGGAGAAACAAGTAACACTTATTAGAGGGTGACTTGAGGCCGATGTTTTTCCTATTTACAGGGACCTCAATGCAATAATCGTTGTAGCTAATAGCTTTTTAAACACGCATAAAACAAATACGTTTCTGTTAATCAACTAATAAGTACTTATTCACGAAATTCTAGTTTCACACTTGAATGGTTTATCTTGCTTCGCATTCGTATGACTTATTAATAAGCTTTTTTTTTTTCAAGCCTCACACCGGTATTTCATGCCAGGTACCACGAACCATGACCCAAACACCTAAGACACATAGATATTCCTAACTCAAATGACTAAACACTTTTACGTTGTGGTATCCCGAGAATTCATTATGTTAATTAGAGAACGTTCACTTTACAAAACTAATCCATGTTACCATAAATACTCGAGAATACTGTATAGTATGACGCATGCTTCTAGTAAACACAAATAGCATATACCATAGTTTTGTTACAGCATTAAATTTCCATGCGAAAACACCTGGTCGTCCAGTTACCTGTGCATGACACTGCTAGTGTCAATGAACATTTGATATGCCTCCAAAGTGTTGCTATCATTTATGGAATAGTACCGAATGATTCTTCCGCCCACCAGCACCCGAAGTTTCCATCTGCTCGATGACAACACACTGGGGCATAAATCCGCCGTCGTGACGGACTTTCTGAAGTAGCCCAACATCCAAACATTGCCACATCGTCCATACAGTCCTGTTTAGCTCTAAGTGACTATTTTTGGCCCTATCTGGTAATCATAGAATCGCTGAGGGGCAGACGATTTGAAATATGTGATGATGTTGAACGTTACGTTTCCCAGTGTATGAACAACATACGAAGAACTTGAATACAAAAGGTCTTTGATTAATTATATGATCAAACTGAGGCAGTGTGTAGAGGTGCGGGCGGAGTGCTGTTCTCTAACAAAACACAACTGTGTTGTATAGCGCACTCATATTCAAACCTTTGTAAATAACCCTGGTACTAAGGTTGTATTGTACTTTCATATTTAACTGTTTTGCTTCGATCTCTGTCTTACCGATATGAGACACCAGGACCGGATCAGGTGAAATGTTGGAGGTTCCAAAATTTCGAAAGGGCCCCGACTTTCCTCCAAAGGGCACCAAAGCAAAAGCATACGTGTCTATTCACTCAAAGTGTGCAATTACCCAATAATCGTGAGAATAAACGATGGTCAAATTTCAAGTGACAAGTGACTGTACGTGTGTGTGTGTGTACGTTTTTCGTTTGTTTTTGTTTTTGTTTTTGTTTTTGTTTTTTTTTTTGTTTTTTGTTTAGCGGGGGGTTGTCCGGAAACCCCGAACTCTCGCCCCACCCTACCCGGATCCGGCCCTGGACACGCGCATATTCATGTCATAAATACTTAGGTCGCCTCACATTTACAGAAGTCTTTAAGCGTCTGAGAAATATTACAGATATGTTTAAATTTTTTCAAAAAGTTTAATTCATAAAACCTCGGCCCGTGAAGACATTACATACAAAATAAACCACTTACTGCACACAGAAGACGGGGATATTTCCTAGTTGCAGATCTTTTTCCTCTACTATATTAATTTCTCGTTAATTAGGGCTTTATGCAACATGCGAGCAACACGTTCCCATTGCCTTTTTGGCTGTTTCATTGGCATACATGGCGAGTCATTTCATTCCTTTGTTTATTTGCCCTCGTGTCACAAGGCTCACAATACGTGTATAGTGCAGAAGACCAGCTCCTCCCTAATTGTGACAACTATGCTCTTTCATTTAGCTTAAGAGTGCTTCAATAGCAGCTTAAATTTTTACTTTAAACATGAGTTTTAGATAATAGTCATCTAGTGTCTTTTATTTGATTGTAATTAAGCGGCTGCTGAATCCCGAACCATCAACCTTGGTTTTGAAATCCGGCATTTTTACCAACTCAGAAAATATTAATGTAATTATAAGTCTGTGTAAATATCGGTTTGTGGTCTTTTGTATGTCTGTGTACAATATATAAATCAGCGTTTAATTAATTGTCATCCTATAGATCTATTGAGTGGCAATGTGTTTTTCAGTATCTCACTGCTGCTGATTTCGAACCCCGGCCGAATCATATCAAAAACGTATAAAAATGGTACTAGCAGTTGCCTCGCTAGGCGCTCAGCATTAAGAGGTTAGTGCTAGCACTGGTCGGCCTGGTGACAGGATAACTTGACTGGGTGGGACATGATGCTACATGTCTGCGGCATAATGCCCCAGCGCTACACATCACTGTAAACTGCCACACTGCATACATCGTAGCGATATGACTGAAATTTTTTTAAAGCTACGTTAAAAATCCAAATCGCACACACACACACACACACACACACACACACACACACACACACACACGTCACGAATTGAAGTGTTAGTGAGTTTCCATTATTACATGGTTTACATTTGGTTAATTCAGGTCCGAGCCGCATGAGTGTCCATGTCGCTCAGTAGTCCCAATGAGAATCTAATTGTGTTAATTGATTGTGTGACTCCAGGTGCAGTATTTATAAATGGAGACTGGTAAGTCACACAATGGAATAAACGAGAAGGGCCTGTTCCGTCGTAGGCAGGCGACGTTTATCGTTGCCATGGTAGCGAATATGATGCAAAGTTACAGGCGATATGTGACTTCAGACCATGATTTGACTGGTCGAAGGTGGCGTAGTAAAAATAGTTCCCTGTATTAGTTGGTTGAGTGGTATAGTTTTACGGCATGAGATGCTGACGGTACGTTACGGAAAGTTAATAAGAGAAACCATGCAGTTGTGCGGTTGATAGAGAATTGGGAAGTTGTTAGACCTGTGTCTTGTATTAATCAGAGTGAAAAATTTTTATAGAATGGACACGTTGGACCTTCCAGTTTACAATAGTAGTTGTACAGAGATCTTTAGAATTAGGGGAAACTTATGACTTCTAGCGGAATCGCGCCAGGGTTTGACATCGCTCGGTCAAGTAAACCCCTTGAATTATTACAGTATTTTTAGAGGTAAAATCGGGAGGGGAGGAGGGGGCAAGTGCCCCACCCCTTACCCCTATGTGCGGGCGCCCATGTGTGGGAAGCACGCCTTACCTCTGCCTCAGATGCGTTGCACAAAATTTACTGGCATGCATGACCAGATATTTACGTACTTAGCAGCATTGAAAATCCTAATGAAAATGTTGCATGCAAAGTTAGTTCACTGCATAATCGGGAAGGTTTAGTGCGTGTCCTTTCTGTTCTTTACTGACTAATTTCAGGACTATCTTAATAAAGTTTCAGACACTGATTAATCCACTTTAATCACAAACATTCTGTGTTACTATAAACATGGTAAGAAGCAATGAACGAGTTTTGGTTGCGATTGACCGAGCCATTACCATGGTACTGATAACGTATCATAACAACTGTTTAGCTGAGCATTGTGACTTTACGTGTGGTAAAAAATGACTGGAAAGAAAAATACACCTGGGAGTAATATGGAGCAGATTATTCTGTCAGGTGATTTGCATATAGATATTAAAAGTTCATGTTGACAATATACTTTCTGTTCGATGTTTAAGACTAACGACAAAGGGAATTTTGAAGATGGATGTTTGGCTAAATTGTGCAAATAAAGTGTATGATGTAATATTAGGAGACAGTGAGTTTAAAGAATAGTCATTACATGTTCGTCGTGCTTTTAAAAAAGATTAGACTGATGTTGTCCTATCAGATAGAAGTTGACTGACATGATAACGTGCGGATGTACAGCGTGAAAGACCAATTTGCTAAAACTTATAAAACAATCAGCTCCGGACGATGATATAACGAATATTTACCAAACTATTCTATTTGTCCGAAAACCTCGATGAGTTCTTAAGAACTATTCATAAATAAAAGTAGTAAATGTATAAAAACATTCTAAAAGAAGTAAGATGAGTGATTTTCGGTGGCGTATACACCTGTTTACCGGAGTGCGCTTGCATTCTTGTTTAGTATTTTATCCCGCGTCAAGGCGTGAATTGGTTCGATTTCGAAAGGTTTTGCAGTCCTTGTAACAAAATATCCCGCAAATTTATATATAAGAAAGCACACCTGCCCTGGATAAAGTGATTCTCATACAGCAGCACAAAACTAAATTATTGCCTCGTCTCGTGTGGGAGTGTCAAGTGGATGTTTTCATGTGCGTCCGCAGGGGGGGGAGGGGCAATCCTTTTCCCCGAGACTGAGGCAACTTAAAATCTAATGGACCATTTAATACTGCACATTGGACATTTTATAAATCTATGAGAGGGCCTATAAGTGTTTTCTTGCAACAATTTGAGTCAGCTAAAAGGTGTCAATCGCAGATCAGTGTTTAATATAATTTTCTTACAGGTTGTAGTTTGCTTTACGGACGATAACAAGGCTTATATCCTGGCATGCCTGTTTATCAGTGATGGTAATGTCAATCTGCGTTGCATTGTGAAATTTTAAAAAATCCTTGAATTTGATTTTTTAGTGCAGTTAAATCTACCAGATCTGAGTCGGGCGCAGTTTGGTAATAACTGTAATGGCCAGTCATATGCATGTATCACTTAACACGTGTCTAAAGTATGCATCTTTGGATAGAACTAACCTATCTAATTGCAGGACTCCTATAAGTATTTAATTAAATATATGTCATTGTATAAGTATATTCTAAATAATAGCAACAAAATAGAATGAAGTTTTTAAACATTTTGTCAATAATGAAGTCAGAAGAATGGCGCACAGCAAAAAGCGACCTCGCAAGGTGTTCATTCTTGCTCGGCAACTCAAGCGTAACATCAAAACAGCAACTTTGAGCTTGGGTCACCCAGGACAAGATTTAGTATATGATAGTCCCAAGGCTAATAGGATGGATGGGCCAACGTATGCATTACATATTGAAAAACCATGGAATGGAGACTTAAATGAGGGCCTACAAAATACCGGGGGCATAAGATTATAACCTTATTAGCCAATGGGCTAATCCAGCGGGGGGGGGGGGAGAGGTGTTGGGTGGGGGGGGGTCACTCAATGTTTGTGAACATAAACACGATCATATTTATCCTGATTTCTGTAACGGCTTACGAAATTATGATTCTTTATGCATGAATGAAACACCAACTGACACACTTGATATAGTAGATAAATATACCATATTGTTTTGTTTTCTTAATGTGGAAAACAATCATGAATATGTTCAAGTGGGGGTGGGGTGTTTGTTAAACAGATGTACTCTTTTCATTTTAATTTAATTTAAACAGAATCAGAATACATGCTCGGGTTCAACATATAAAGGAACTCTTGACATTCGTACGTCGATCTTATTTTGGTGAGGTATATGTACCCGTGTGTGAATCCGGATGTTTAGATTCCCGACGAAATAGACCTATTAGAAACCGAATATCAATGACATTTATTCATTTCATAATAGATGCTTTTAGTAAAGAAAGAGAAATAACTTATATCTTTCAAGTTTCTCTGACTTGTATTGAAAATATTGTAAAATTGAAATTGGTTTTTTATTGTGCAAGCTAGCTCTTTTCACAGTTGGTTGGATTTCGGTATCTGAGTCACTATTCGATGATTAAATGAGTACGAAGCATGAAAAAGTTATCTCCCTTATTTCAATGTGATAACGACCTAATTTCCCTCAGGTGCTTTGTTGTTGTTGTTGTTATAGGGTTTCACGCCATTTTTCAGTACAAGATAGGCTATACATGGCATCTAGTATTAATGGTGGAGGAAGAACCAGGGAAAACCCCGGAAAGAACCACCGACCCACGAAAAGCTACCGGCAAGCTTTCTCACATACAAACATTGGCTGAGCCCGATACTCGAACCCACGCAGACAGAGGTGAGATGGCAGTGATCCGTGACGGTGAGCGCTTTAGACCACTCGGCCACTCGGGGCCCCCAGGTACTTTGTTGTTGTTGTTGTAGGGTTTAACGCCATTTTTCAGCACAAGTTACGGTATACATGGTGGCCAGTATAACTGGTGGAGGAAGAACCCGGGAAAAATCCCAGAAAGACCCACCGACCCACGAGAAGCTACTGGCAAAGCTTTCTCACATACCCACGTTGGTCGAATCCTAGACTAGAACTCACTCAGATCGAGGTGAGATGGCAGTGATCCGTAACGGTGAGCGTGTTCGGCCACTCGCTGACTTGCCCCCCCCCCTTCCCCCCCACCTCCCCCCACCCACCCCGTTTTAGGTACAAGAATGCAATGGTCACTACTGAAAAGTACAAAAGAGGGAATATTGCAGGAAACAGCAATGCAAATCAAACGAAATACGTTTCCATTAATTCAGGCTTCTAGTTGGATACAAATCTGAATATCTGTACCGAAAATAAACCAGCAGGAAATGATGTTGATGTTCTACCTCCTTCGCTGGTATGTAGTGCATAATCCTAAACCTAAACATACCCAGTTTAGAAAGAAATGTAGGTCATTATAACCTAACTCAACTTTTTCTGTGTATTAACATAAGTGTTCAACGTGAATGCATACATGAAACTGCATGATTATATAAGAAACAGTGTTAAGGAACGTGAGGTACATGAGATACAGAGTGTCTGTCATGCTTTACCAAAGTAATTATTATTAGCGTAGATATCTAACAAAAATATGAGAGAGAGAGAGAGAGAGAAAGAGAGAGAGAGGGAGAGCTATAACTTAAACTTTCACTTGGTAACACAGCCAACGCTCCACACGACCCCGCTACACACTAAATGACTTGTTTTAACTATTGTTATAAATACTGCGGATTAAAACTGTATTACATTGATAAATATAAATTAAAAGGATAGCCGACAGCAGCACATAGTTTTAAAATTATCATGGAAATTAACGTGAACCATCTTGAGGTCTACCTACTGTTAGTGACTCAGCAGACACATTTGACCATATTACTTGTTGTTATGATCTATTTTTAAAAAGGAAATCCCTACAATCCTTCAACTCGATTTGTGATTTTTCCAAAGCTAGCACAATCTTGATTTCATGATTTTCTTGATATTTTAAATCGGAAGAAAAATTAAAAGAAACAATTATGACAATTTCAGAATCTGTGCTCTGCCATGTGTTGTAGCTAATTATATCTAACATTATCTATATTGAGCGGAAGTTGTAAAGTACCCGATGTATTTGTGTAGACATTATAAGATCGATATCTGAATGAAGAAGTATGCCTGCGGAACAAATAAGATGAATCCATTTTAAGCAAAGTATTGCTAATTTTGCTTTGAGAGCATGCACCTTGCATTAAAACCTCTTTATTCTACGCTTCCACAGATCATCCCACCCTCCCCACTATACATGGACGGGAAGCGGTGAAAGAATATGATGTCATGAATATAATTAGATTTTAATCGTATGCATTGCTTTTAACTTCGTAAGAGACGGGAACAGTGTCGTGCCATTATAGCATAACTTTGTTTTGCACCAGTGTGCGAATATCAGTCGACTATTATAGGGTACATATTTTATTTTGATCGCAGGTGACTGGAACACAAGTCTGCGATTTACGAACAACATTTGGGCAGACATTACACCCACTCTAAAAGGAATATTTCTTTACATTATTGGAGTAAATGCTTGCAACTGACAATGTCCAAATAGTACTTCATTTGACCATTTTTCGGCAAGAAGTTGTCACTAGCATTACATACATTTAATCAGACCTGTTGCTTTGCTATTGATTTGAATGAACATAGGATTGGTACATCTGATAAATAGCGTAATGTCCAGTATTTCGAAAACTGTCTATTATACAATGCCTTCTAAACTAATTTTAAGTTTCAAATGTACATATTTCATGGCATGAACATGAGGCGTTATTTGCAATTCCAAGACGAACATTCCTTGCAAATTTGTTAGTCAGTATCTGGCTAAATATGGCGTCAAGCAAGGTTTGCAACTATCAAACCGTCATCAGGAAATGATTTGGATATTACTTTACAATCTTAAAAGCATGTACAAAAATTCAAGAACTATTTCGTGATATATCAAAGTATTCTTACACCATGAGATTATGCCGTATTTTCGCAATTATGTATCTACGAGTTACAAACGAACTATAGAACAAAGAACCCTTTGCTCTTTTGGTCAGCACTATTGTAACACAACAGCTAGAGGACAGAAACAGTTGCCGCATGAAATGCATTGTTATTACTGAAAATAATATAAGTGGTAATCAATGGGCACAAGAGTTATTCAAAAACAAAGAAAATTCAGTCATTTAGATTAACCTAATGCTCACAGTATTTGAAACTAGTTCCACCAGTTAAGAGCATGAAACTCAATCGGCCAATACCTGCATCAAGTGATGTACTAACTGGTCAATGTTTGAATCAATTGATTTACATGATAATCATACAACCTGTCCAAAAAGAGGGAAAGGAAGGGATGAGGTAATCAGATATTCCAGACTCACTTGCATAGTGAACACGCCAGTTAATTGATACTCATAAATCCACAAATTCCAAACTTGCCTCACTAATGATTAAATTTTCTTATTTATGTTTCGAATACAAGGTATAGTAAAATATACGGTTGATGCCAATCGTGTACGTATCTTCCAGCCATGAGTTAAAACTGTACTGTACTGGACTGGATTCGTTGCCTTTAGTTTAGAAATATGCACTAAGATATACTCATGTTGAATATTATTTCACTTAACCTTTTATTTATCAGAAACATTCAAGACGACCTTAAGTATCTTATTATTGTGATAGATCATTCATAAGATGTAATCGTGATTTGATGATCTTATCGCAAATGTATCGTAATTTGGCCAAATATTTACGTTGTGGTTTGCATAAATCTTTAATTTTTTAACTTGTAAGATAAGCAAACATTTTACAATTCAGCTGCTTATATACTGAAGTCTTTTCAACTAAGAAATAATATTCTATAGCCAAACATCTAATGTATGATGATGATTCTGATGACAAAGTCGATGATGATAAGTGTTATTATTATTATTGATATTGTTATATGCCCAAGTAGGTGTTATTTACATTTACAAAATTAATATACCTAAATTTCCGGCTTCCGAATAAATCTTTCTCATGTACCCTAGCCCATACAATTATGTGTGTGGGAGGCAACGGGGTGGGCGGATGGGGGAGAGGGGCGGTATAGTGTCATTGTATATGTATGCTAATTTAGATATAAAAGTATTCCTCATATATTATACTTGATATCCACATAATATAGCTATGCATACAGTTACTGAGTATGAAAAGATAAAAGCATACATGCAATTGTTATTGAACAAGGGGTCTATTCCCACACCGATAACTTAGTTCCTTGGTCAGAAGTTACACCCAAATGAGGTCCCCACATTATAAATATATTTATATTTACTGGGCATCAAAAGACAAATGGATCAATATGGCTGGCATTGATCCTTAGTCCGGGTTCATTACCTGGATATTGACCGTTTGTCTCCAGTCGTTACTCTCTTCCACAGGAGACTAAGAATCGGGGTCAGAGCTTCCAAAAAGACTCATATAACCATAAATATAGTTGTTGGGCATGAAAAGTCCAATGTCTATATAGAATTGGCATTTGCCACTGTAGCAGTTTAGCAGCAGGGAGGGTGGATCCTACAAAGTTTTGAATTAGAGATATCGCTGAAAACTAAAGTTTCCTACGGAGACAAAATTACAAACGTCAGTAACGTCAAAACCGAAATGTCCAATCAACCCGAAACTTTTTCGATCAGGTTAGCTTATTTCGGTTACTTTATTTTTGATTGTTTTTGTTTGTTTGTTTTTATGGCGTGTTTTGTTTACTTGTGCGCTCACTCATTCTTTGTCGTCACCCTCCCTACTGCTGTGTGGGTTTGACTTGGTTAAATCATTATTATACCAATAATGGAATCTCATACAGCTAGATCAGCTCGACAGCGACTAGAGTCAATTAAAAAATATATCCCTGTTCGTGATATTGTGAAGCAAAAATTACAAGAACGTCAACAAACACAGGAAGAATTTCCCGAAGAAACAGAACAGTTATTTAAACCAGTTACAGAGGCTACCAAAAGTCTTCTTCCCGCGTTAGAGCAAACCGCTACAGCAACTGGAAAAACAGCGAGAGAACTAAAAAAACAAAAAAGATCCTAAGAGAACTTTCAGGTGGAATAGCTGCTGCTCAGCCAATGCGAGAAATCCTTGAAGGTATTGACCAAAAGGATCATACATCAGAACCAGAACTAAAACCAAAACAAGTAAGGGCCAGAACTGAAGTGAATGATAAATTTACCGAAATTTTCCTTCGTAAAAAATATTGAAACGGTAAGATTACCTGCGCTTGCCGTGCACAGCTTCGATCAGAGAGAAAAATTTCTAAAACTCGAGTACGCCGATGATAATGTAAGTCGTGAAACCTGGTTCAAATGGATATTTCGCATACACCACGGAGTTGATCAGGCCCGAAGTAATGATCCAAGATATGTTGCATTTGATAATGGAATAAACAATTATTTTAAACAGTTACAACAATGACAACCACTCCAAACAACAGGTAAGGAAAAAGTATAGCAGGATGCAAATTCTGAACCCGGCGTCACTGGAAGTGGTATTGGTACAGGTACCAGGGGAAGTGGTCGTATTACCTCATGCCCCAATAACACCCTTGCCGATGTTAAACGATTAGAAATTCTGATTGGCGGAAAACGAGCTGATAATAATTCCCCAGAAATCATTAATGAAGCAGCTGATATTTGTCAGAGATTATTTACAGGCGGTATCATGGATATTAATGTTTATTGATCCTTCATTGATGAAATCGCTGATGATTACCACAGTGATTAAGAGTATTGGGTGTGGCTTAATTAAATCATTATTATATCAATAATGGAATCTCACACAACTAAACTAGCTCGACAGCGACTAGAGGCAATTGAAAAATATCTTCCAGTCCGTGATTCTGTCAAACAAAAATTATAAGCGCGTCAGGAGTCTCAGGTGGAATTTGCAGAAGGTGCAGAACAATTATTTAAACCGGTTACGAAAACTACCAAAGATCTTCTTCCCGCGTTGGAGCAAACCGTTAAAGCAACCGAAAAAATAGCAGAAAGAACTAAAAAGACAAAAAAGATTCTAAGAGAACTTCAAGGCGAAATAGCTGCGGCTCAGCCACAAATACAAGAAGAAATACAACAAGTACTTGAGAGTGTTGACAAAGTTCGTGAGGAGGTCGGTGATGTAAGGGATCTTGTTGCGCCAAAACCAAAAGCAAAACCAAACCCACCAGCCAGATTAACCGAAGAGGGTCGTAGGATAATTCGAGAAAATGCTGTAGCGGTTGCCGCAGTAGGATATCCAGGTCGTGATGCATTATTAGATCCAGACAAAGCCAGTGTTTCAGAAAAAAATGGATTTCTTTTATATTTCGGAAAACCCGTAATGTATCTAGAATCACTGGTAAACATTAAAATGATTTTGAAAATTTTGTGAGACAAGTTGAAGAAATTAAAAGAGCTCCATTACCCGGAGATATATTATCGACAGAAAAATCGTCATTCGGCCCACCTAGTATTGAGGAAGAAGAAACAACTGGAAGTGGTCTTGGTACGGGCACAGAGGAAGTGGTCTTATTACTCAATGTCCCGATAACGTCCTTGCCGATGTTGAACGATTAGAAATCCTCATTGGAGGAAAACGAGCCGGTAATAATTCCCCAGAAATCACTAATGAAGCAGCTGATATTTGTCAGAGATTATTTACAAGCGGTATCATAGATATTAATGTTTATCGATCCCTCATTGATGAAATCGCCGATGATTACCACAGTGATTAAGAGTATACAATTAGATCGGTGACAAGAAAGTAAGATGATTATACATAATACTCACCGTGGACCGATCATGGTCAGGGTGATAAATTCACGATTACCCACATATAAAGCGTACTACGGAGATGGATTCGGTGATGTTGTTCAGGATCTATTTAGAAGGATAGCCCCAAAAGCAATACCATTTGCAAAACAACTGGGGATGAAAGATATTGATGTTGTTCGTGATAAAGGTATTGGTGTTGTTGGTGATGTTGCCGGTAAAACATTCTCGGCAGTCAAGGATAGACTAGCACGATTAATACGACGAAAACCTCAACCAGTAAAATTACCCAGCTCAGAAGTTATGCCTGCAAATGTTAGTAAGATAATAAATCAAGCTGCAAATCAAAAACTAGCGGAGTTGGCTACGCCTGCAAATGTTAGTAAGATAATAAATCAAGCTGCGAATCAAGAACTAGCACCAATGGCGTTGCCATCGATGGCTGGTGTACCCTTATCAGGAAAAGAAAGGGAAAAAAATATAGCTGCTAGTCTGATAGCAGGAAGTGGTCTTCGTGTTAGACGATAATAAATATAATAAAATGTTCAAGCGTGTATCTCATCCCGCACTCGTCATGGACGCACCAGTTTTCAAAGATGAATCGGTACGTGATTGTCAGTATTATTCTTATGACGCACGTGTACCTGACTAATGCGAAAGAATCGAATTACAAGTTCAGGATGCAAGCAGATATTTCCTACCCGCTGAGGCATTTATTGAGATCGAAGGTAGAATTTTGAAATTAGATAATACCGATTACGGAATTGTTGATCGAATTGGTTTTGTTAATAATGGCATCATGGCGTTATTTAAAAGTGCCGAATACATGATTGATGGTCAGGAAATTGAGGTTTGTCATAACAACATCGACGTTGCCACAACGATACTTGGCCTTGCAAGATACAGCGATGATTATTCGAGATCAGCTGGTCCATCAATGATGTTTGCAAAGGATACAACTGATCATCCAGAAAACAGAAACGTAACACTAAATGCAGCTGGTGACACAGTTGTATCAATGAATGAAAATTTCAACTTGGGATTCGCAACACGTCGATCAATGCTGAATGACAATGAAGTATTTTCATGTGCAATTCCACTATCACATATCTTTGGATTTTGTTAGAAATGTTAGAAAGGTTATCTTCGAAGCAAAACATACGATCGTCCTTGTGAGAAAACCTACCGACGATGATGCAATATGGCACGCTGAAGGAGTTGATCCAGCTGCAACCGCGGCAATTCATGGAAAAGTAATGCTGACAAAACTTTCTTTGTGGATGCCAACAATGACCCCATCACTAACCGAAGAACAACGGCTACTTTCTTTTATGGATAGCGGCGGCAAGACAACATTGTCATGGTTGACAATGACCACATACAGTGTTCAAAGTAACATTAATGGTTTATTCACATGTCAGATAGCATCACAGCAAGGTGTCTCTGCACCGCGACATATATTTATTTCTTTCCAAGATGCTGCACGAGTAAACTCACAAACACGTAGTACAATGATATTTGACAAACTTGGTGTTACTGAAGTTTCACTGAGGATAAATGGACATCAAGAACCAGCTGAGGATATATTACTGGATTTTGATAACAATCATGTTGCACGTGCTTATCATCGTTTAATGACATTCATGGGACGTGATCAAAATGTTGATACTGGTCTGCAAATATCTCAGCGGGATTTTACAACGCTGTGTCCGATCTATTATTTCTCATTGGAACACTTGGATTTGTTCAGACAATCAGTAGTTGACATACATTTTCGAGCTCGTGTAACAAGAGGAGTGGCTGTTGCTAATTGCAGAGTAATCGCCGTTATACTCAGCGATAAAATAATGTTGTTTGAAGGTGTTGGTGGACGAATGAGAGTCATTGATGCCCAGTCGAAAACATGTAATTGAATAGCTCGTGATATTATAATGTCATATCATCACGTTAATGTTACTCTGACTCCTTGTCAGATTAAAAAGCTACAGTCAGTATCGAAAAAGAATTCGGGAATAAAAATATTACTGAAACGAGGACAGATCTCAGGCGGTCCAAATAAACTATCACTGACTGAACGTCAACTCAGGCACTTCAATGACGCTAAACGGTCAAAGACCGGTGTACGACTTGATTCGTCTGCGGGTGCCATTAGCGACATTGCCAAGACGGGTGGTATATTTCCACTTCTCTCAGCTATACCAGCGTTGATAGCCACTGCAGCTCCAGCTGTTGCAAAAGCAGTTGCACTTGGTGCTGTTGGAACTGCCGCTGGAATGGCATTAAAGAAAGCAACAGGAAAAGGAATTAAAACTTAAAAAAAAAAAAGGGAAAGGTCTAAGACTACCAGGAACTCCTTATTCATGGTACGGAATAGGTCTAAGACTTCCCGGGACACTTCGTTAAACGCAAAGCGTCTCCTTCCCATGTCCAATTTTGATTTACTTGATACTGCTACGTGATTAAATATAAAAAACTTTAGAGGTGTTTTCATGAGTGATCAATTACCAAAACAACCAAATCGTGTTGAGACCGGTATCATTAACCTCGATGGAAGTTCTGATCCAGGTACTCATTGGGTTGCATATGCGATTGATCCACGTGTAATTGTTTATTTCGATTCGTATGGGTTGGCACCACCGAAGGAATTTTTGAAATATGTCAGCGGATTGCTAACTCCCGTATGGTATTCAACATTACCAACATAGACAATAACTGATCAGCCAATATGTGGCCGTGAATCGCTCGCTGTACTCGATGCTATTTCAAAATCTCCCGATGCACCT
This sequence comes from Megalonaias nervosa, assembly GCA_016617855.1. Lineage (NCBI taxonomy): Eukaryota > Metazoa > Mollusca > Bivalvia > Unionida > Unionidae > Megalonaias > Megalonaias nervosa. The sequence goes on along the minus strand of JAECUM010005863.1, from coordinate 20,802 downwards.
CATAAAGTTGTACATGTGTACACGAGTTCTGTTTTAAATAATCACTAATCGTATAATGGTTGATATTTATGGAAGATCCTCTGTGAAAGACAAGAAGAAAGATGATATTGATTTATCGAAGTACGCTACAAAAGACGTACTTGCTGACATTATGAATCTTTCTGGAGTTGACCGAGATGAAGTTGTTGTTTTCCAAGATAGATGCGGTGGTCCAAAAACGAGTAATATTAATTGGAACGACATAATTCGTAGAGTTCTCGATGCTACCACGGATAATATTCCAGTATTTACTGACGGCGGTTGAATCAGAGACTCAAATGTATCAATCGCAGCTCTCAGAAATGAAATTACATTAAGTGTTGCTGACCGTTTACGATCCACCGGTGATACAGTGACAGGTAACCTCAACATGAATGGAAATAAAATCGTTTGTTTTAAGAGAACCAGCAAATGATGAAGATGCCGCAACAAAGAAATATGTGGATGATAAAGATACTACAATCGATGACAAATTAAATACACTACGAGCCGAATATGACGTTCACGTAAACATGTTTTTAAATACTCGTAGAAATTTTCAAAAACTTAATAAAATCGCAGATGATTTCTTTGGAAGTCCAATGGTTGTTGACATAAAACTCTCTGAAATTAACACATAACTTGAAGATATTGTCAGTGGAGTTCCTGATATCGTTATAAAAACTAATCTGATTAAAATTCCTCACAATCAGATTAACAATATCGTAAACACGGTATCATCAGGATCATCAACATGGTCACAGCAAAATAACACATACCGCGGAAGTCACCGGTATTTATAGGCTGTCTGTGTTCAGTGCTGCAAAAATCTGGATATTTACCACATTTCCATGGCGTCATTCAGCCGATTATTTTTCTGGAACCGTGTCTATTGTGTCAAATAAAGATGCCGAAGAAACGTTTATACTGGAACCATCTAATAAAAAATTTACCGTAGCGTCTTACTGGTGGTGTCTATAATTTGTCACTGAAACACCTCAATTGATTATTTAGTATCGAGCATATGATTTCACAGACGTCAGATCTGAATATTGTAAACAAATACAGATACGAGCAAATGTGTTTATTACAGACCCAGCTGAAAAACATCATTGACGAGTACACAGTAAAATCAAAAAAACCGCAGACGTATCGTTGTTATTGATATAATTGTTATTCTGCATCTGCCGTAGTCGCTGGAACAGCAACTATAATCGGATCATTGTCAGCGTCATATATAATAGCACTAGTAATAGGAATTGGTGTTGCAGCTATAACCGGCGTTGTTGGTATTCTTAATATAATTGCCAAAAAAATATCTACGTGCGCGGCTGATAAATTACACGAATATCAAATATTGCTATCAGCGGCAACACATGCACACGCCAAATTATCATCGTTGATATCATCAGGACTTAACGATGGAACAATATCAGATCAAGAATTCGCAGAAATGATTAAGGTTTACCACGACGGCGGATGTGATGTAACTGGAAATCAAAACCCACCACCGACAATAAATCCTGATTTAAAATCAAGTAAATAATAATAATAATAATAATATCATCAACGATGACATCGCAAGAACTCCTCCAACAAATCGTCGCTAATACAACACCACCAACAACTACGATGATATCAACGGGTTCAATTAATCCTGAATTCGATATTATCTTTCCAACGGCAATTCCAGCCAGCAAAATCGCATTAGCACAATTGCGAGTTTATAACAGTTGGCCAAATATTAGATCAAAGTCATTCGGTGGGTTACCCGCAAATAACTCATTAGTGTTTACTTATAAAAATAAACCCGATGGAACTCCAGATTGGCAAGTTGATGGTATCCCTACTGGTAGTTATCAAATAGAACAAATCAATGATGAATTCCAAGGTAGAATCAAATCTATAACAGGGCGAGAATCTAATATCGTTATTACGGTTCATGAACCAACATTATCAGCCGCCACTGAAATATCAACACCGGAGTACACCGTAGATATATATCAATCATCGATCAGAACCGTTTTAGGATGGCCAGAAGTAGCACCGATTTATGAGGGATCTCCATAGCCTAAACGAGCTGATTTCACCTCAGACAAAAAAATATTTTTAAAATTTCCAAAATATCGAAGAGGACTTCCATGGATGAGAAGTCCTGTAGGAATGAGAGTACTTCCAGGAATAAGAGGAACGACGGCGAGTTTAGTAAACACTTTCATCGCGTCTACCGGTGACAAACTTCCTGAATTCACTTTCCAAACTTTCATTCGTGACAGCGATAGAAATTGGGTCTTCAACGATGAGATTTATAGATATTTTTCCGATAACATTAAATCCGAACACAAGCGAGAAAGTGATAATCTGCGAAATCTGTTTTCGAGTATAACACAATATTACAACGATGATTTAAAGCAACAAATCATTGAAACTATAAAACATCTAAACCAAGTTGCATCAGACCTAGATTTTATCAACAAAATCATCGTCGAAACAGTGATTGTCAAAGGTGTTGATGACGATCCTGAACTCGATTACATAATAGGACGAGCAAAGTATTAAACGATTATTTCTCGATCATTTTTCGATAACAGAAAAACAATTACCAACATTTGTATTACCAGAATTTAACACCGAAGAACTAAAGAAAACCGTCAACGATATAATCAATGAAAATTTTCCAAACATTATAAATTCATGGAGAAAAATAAACCCACCAGCGAATATTCTCCGACATGACAATGATCCATACGGCGGCGGTCGTCATGTATCACTAGGCATTGTAAATATCACGTCGACGATTGCAGTTAATTTGGTGTGTGACACTATCGATGGAAGTTATCAAGTAGATACTGAAAAATCCAGACAAGCACAACAGGGATATATTTTATATTCATTTACCCCCGAAGTATCTCCTGGGTTTTAAATTGTGTCAGTGCCTTTAATCCGGTTAATCTGCGATGTCATAATCCGCTGTTGTCACGGATATATTTTAGACTTACTGACCAGGCCGGACACTTACTTGATCTACGTCAGGAAGTTCTGGCAGTAAGTTTGTATGTACGCTCATAGAGCGTCATTGTAGATCTTCGCATTCGTGACTGATCTCTTCTCAAATTAAATTACACGAATAAATATAATTGATGATGCAATCATTGGGAATAATTGCCGAGATAGAAAAACTAACCTATGCACAACAATTGATGGTGTGTTATTATTGTTTAAACAAACTTCGTTTTAAGATTATCGATGATGTGATCGACATAGTAAAAAATTCTGAATTAATGAAAAAATAAAAAATAAAAATCTGAATCAGAATAAATCTGATCAGAGTAAATATTATAATCTGAATCTGAATAAAACTTATTATCAGAATTAAACCTAAAATGAAAATATTTCTGAATCTGAATAAATCTGAATCTGAATAAATATTATAATCAGAATCTGAATCTGAATACATATTATTATCAGAATAAAACCTAAAACCTAAAAATAAAATATTTCTGAATCAGAATAAATATTATAATCAGAATCTGAATCTGTATCAGAATAAAAATAAATATTATAATCTCAATGGGTCAGTTTTCTAATCCTTCTTGACTTTCATCAGTGACTTCATCAATGACTTTACAATGGGTCGTTTCACGATCACAATCACGATCAGGCATAAATTTTTTTAGCTGTCGTACACGTGAACTCATAATCTTTTTTGTTTCGTATTCACGTGATAACTCTGATCTAACTTTTTCGATCGCATTTGCGAGTGAAACAAAATTTTGAATATCCTCATCATCGACATAAAGTAAAGATTGTTTCATGGCCTGTTGAAGCAATTTAATGAATCTATACTCGGCAGCTAGTGTATATCTCCCATCATATTTCCGTTCCTTCAAAATCATTTATGATTTTATCAGGGTTCAATTGTTCTGGTAATTCTATATCCTCGTTATTTAATTTTTTAATTTCAGAAATAACTGCATGAATATTTTCGGAATTCATTATATAATAAATATTTGTTTAAAATAAAAATATTTTCTGAATCTGAATCTGACTCAGAGTCAGAATAAAAATAAAATGAATCTGATCATATTTCTGAATAAATCTGAATCTGTTTTATAATAAAAAACAAAAACTAAATCTGAATCAGAATAAAAAATAAAAATAAATCTGAATCATAACCAGTATATAAAAAATATTTCTAAACAAACATAAACAATAGCAATGATGAGCGGTTATCATTCTACGGGGTCCCTTCATTGGCCAGTATTTGCTATGGAAGGATCCCTTCATTGATGCCTTTCTTACGGCTTGTATGGGGGCACCCTTAAGAATTTTGTTCTGGCAACATTCTTTCTGAATGTCCTTGTGTGGGGTACCATTCAGTGAGATTTAGAGCTCAATCAAGCTACTATTTATTTTAGAGGTCCCACTTTCAATTTCATGTACACCCCCCAAAAATCAAACCCCGAGGTGAGTGAAAAATACACCCACCACGTTGTTCGACGTGGTGACAAGTGTACATGAAATCCCTTGGGGCTGGGACCCCCACTATATTAAGAAATTGGCATCGTACCGCCACCGTCGACGATACGTCTGTCACGGGTATAGAACCCCAGGCCTCAGTATGAGAATCCAATGTTCTAACACTGCGCTACGGAGTTATTCTTACAAACATATGTTTCAAAAATTATATGAAGTCACCTATGTTGGATGAGCAGACAATCTACTACACGCGATCAGTGTATGCTGACTAAAATCACAATTATTTTAAACTGTAGCGTGGATTTATTTTAATTTTCAAACATACTTCATAAAATATACTGTATAAAATATCTGTATTTGATAATTCTGCACAAGATGTCTGGAGTTAAAATACATGTAGGTCTGTATACCTGTTTCATGTGGGTTTGTACACACGCAAGGTGCGTGATTTATACTGAGGTCATCTGTACTGCACTAGCAGACAACCTACATGTCCTATCAGTTACACTGAATAAAATCACAAGTATGGTAAACTGAAGCGTGGATTTATTTCAATTTCCAGACACACTTCATAAAATATACTGTATAAAATATCTGCATTTCATAATCGCACATACATTTTCTGCACAAGATGTCATTCGCGAGGTTAAAAAATGCATGTAGGTCTGTATATACAACTATGTTACCTGTCTAACAGGTAAGAGCTAAAAAGAACTTACCTGTATTTTTGCACGCAGTGGAGAAACAGTAAAAAAAAGCGCGGCACAGTCATATAATATTATTCACTTGCAAGCGGGACAACTGCTTAATTACTCTAGTAGAAAAGTCATTGCTTGACAGAGTTATCTCCATTCGTCATCTAATATAATGGGCACATAGCAAAATGTTATTTTCAGGTTAAAATTTCTTTGAATACGCCGATTTGGTTACATTATCTGCTACATATTGTACCGAACGCATGCAAATATTAAAATATTTTCCAGCTGCATTCATTGATTGAAATATTATTTCTTCGCCAGCCTCTATGTTCACGGATTTAACACCTTTCGGAAACTTACTAAATTTCCCAGTACCACCTCGTGCAGAATTCTGACTCTGTGTAATAGCTTGTAAGTTACATAAGGAATTATCAGTTTTATTGCCATTGATGTGATCGATCACAAATCCGTCTTTGAACAGTCCATGAAAACATTCATATACGAATCTATAGGATAAATACTTTTTTCCCCAGCACCAAATCTGAGATAACCAGTATTATCAACAACACCGACTGTTTTTTTTTTTTGTTTTTTTAGTCGACAGTGCCTGATGATACCATCACGAGATGTTTCATAATTCTTGATGATGAGATGTGTTACAAATTCATTTTGCTTCAATTTATATAATAATATTATTTGTCTAAATTATTATTTTATTGTTGAGGTGAAAATCTGGCGAGATACTCTTCGGCACTTTTTATGGGAGATTCATTGCCGACGCCATCGGACTTATTTTTCTTATCATAATATCGTTTCAGTTCTCTGTATTTTTTACCATCGCATTGCACACACAACTGCGTTTTTCCTCTGACCCCAACACCACATTTCAAGCACGGTTTTGGTCTTAGATTTCCGCGCTGAACACTTTGAAAGTGGTAACCACAGAATTCATTTACGCAGGTTTTGTTACAAGGAAGTGAAAAACCGATCATGAGCCACTTGCATTTATTGTTTGCTTCAATCATTTTATATATATATATATATATATATATATATATATATATATATATATATATATATATATATATATATATATATATATATATATATATATATATATATATATATATATAATTAATCTTCAATTTAGATATATATTTGGCTTAATTATAATATGGAGGAATTTATGAGATTATCTGCGATTAAACCCGCTAAAGCCAGATTCGATCTCGACAGAATAACCCTCAATTACCAAGGCGGGCATTGGCTGATTTAACAAATAAAACTTTAATCAATCGTATCAGTGAAGCCAAGAAAGATTTTCGCGATGATGGTGAAGCTCATGTATGGTCAACATTCAGAATTGTACGCGACACCGGTAGCGTTGTCGATGCTACAATGAATGATAAACGAGCAGCGACAATTATTAATTATCTCGACGCTGAACGAAAATATATTTTTCAAATAAAATTTATTGCGGCGACAGACGTCGCTGCGACAGACGACGACACATGGATTATCGGTGACAAACGTGATCCTGTTCGCGCGTCTCGTCAGGGTCATAGTGGAAGTATTGTAACGATAAATAAAAATTCAAAACCAGGAATACTGACTGGAATTGATAGACCTTATTATGAACGAGCATATCTTGTAACTGCAGTCATTTATGCAATATATACACTGAACGATAAACCTAGCGTTGATAAACTTCTACCAATGAAAATTTCTCGCCTGAATTGTGTTACTGAACGAGTTACAGAACATTTCACAAATGCGAAACTAGGAAACGGTTTAACGGATCTATGGAGTAAAAAAATAAATAAGTGGGTAGAAACAGTTAAAGATACTGGAGCCTCTATAAAAAAAATTAAGATTTCCGATAAGAGTGAAGACATTAACCGGAGAGATTTTATACAAATCGAAATATAAAAGAAATGGAACTTCGATAGAAATTATTGATCATAACGCACATGCGTAGACTTCGGATATAACAATATTTCCACAAAATCGAACTGTTAAATTCTATAGCGTCGATATGTTTGATTTTATCAGAAATATCGGTAAGAGTAACCCTGTATCCATGTGGTTGTTTCAGAGTTCAGAATTTGTGAATGGTGACGATAGTCACTGCGATAAAAATTGCTACGATCAGTTTGTACGGCCTAATGGTGATATTTATCGTACAGAATATCTCCACGACGAAATGAAAAATCTTGCGTTGAAATACACGATCGGTGATGAAATCGCTGTCGAACAATTACTCAGTAATTGTTTTACCGTTCCATCAGTTGCCGCACATGCTGCTCAGAAGAAAAATTCATGGAAACCATCACGATTGGAATTTCTTGAAGACGTGCAGCTAAGCTGCATAGAATACGGACATGGCAGATTATGGAATACGAAATACGATCACAAAGGAGTTATATCGGTTGATATGGTTGCATGTTATCCCGGAAGTTTTCTTGGATACGGAGAATGTTCTGAGTATTTCAAAAGATTTGGACATCCAACACACGAGATGACCATGACCAGATGAGTTGTGATAAATGGACCCTTAACAAATTTTGACCTGACCGAATTTGCTAAAATTGTGTCATTTGAGTTAGCACTGAATCTCCATCCGGTTGTTTATATTTGGTTTGGGAGACATTTTTCAGAAAAATGTTGGGTTCCAATAGTTTTAGTTAGATATATGATTGATGCGGGAATTTTAATATCATTCGACATTCAGTGAAGCAATTATATCATATCGTCCGCAGAAACAAGTTTGGCTCCCACAGCAGAAGAAATACTCTGATGATGAAAATCCTGATATAACTGATTATGAAAATAAACTCGCAAAGGATCTCGGCAGAAAAATAATTGGCAAATTTACGCAAGGAGGATCATATGATCACAAACGACATTGTTGTAGATTAATTATGGATGATGCGGAACTGGATTTTATAATTGCTGATACAACAGAGAGAGGCACTTTTATAAACCGAGAAAATGTTTATATATCTGATGGAACTAAATTAGGTACAATCGTGAGTTATATTGAAGCTGAATCACCGCAGTTCGCTCATTTAAGATCTTCGATGCTTGCGGATGTTTCGATAAATTTATATCGATTATAAACAGATTTTCTGATATCGCGGTTAGGGTCGCTACAGATTTAATTTATATCAATAAAAAAATACACAGAATCACTGAAACAGTTAAAAATTTCCAATATTGCTGATTGGGGATCGTGGAGAATAAAACGAGAACAGATTCTTGATTATTCTGTATCAGCCGATTATAGACCAGAGGAAATATTTTATAAAAATAATCGTTTATCGGAATTACCATCGACTCCATCTGTGTTTGATCCTGTAACCCGTCATAAGACTGTTTATCTCAATGGGTGCGGTGGTTCTGATAAAACAACACGTGCGATTCAATTATTTCGACGATTAAATAAATCCGCCGATATGATTGTTTTGACACCCACACATAGACTTGCACGAGAAATGAACGAACGTGGAGTTATTTCGTATATATAGCACAGTTCCTTTCGACGGAAGGGAGATACGTGGACTCCTGAGCGAATGGGTGAGATATATATTACTAAGATTATTATTTGGGATGAGATCTGTACAGTACCGTTGGAGGTATTAAAAATATTTCTCGATTGGTTGTTAACGAGAAATACTGCGATTATCGCTTGTGGTGATCATGGTCAACCATCATCTTTTGTTGGATCATTTCCACACGAATGGCTGAAAAAATTCGTATATTATTATGAGGAGAAAACTGATGATCATAGAGCTATTAATGAAGCGCTGAAAGAATTTAAAAGATTGATCAGACTGCAGCCAAATAGAATTCAGTGTAAGTCAATGCGTGAAATAATTTCAGAAACTCCGATGAATGATTTTTGGAATTTATGGAAACCCACTGATTTGATAGTCGCAAGTCGGAAGATAGTTCGTGATACACTTCAGGAGAAATTATTTCTGTATAACAAGGAAAATATTTCGGATTTGCCTGTTCCTCTTTGTTATCGCCCAGCAGATACACGAAAACAAAATATAAAAGTTGATATTCCAGGAACGAATGAGAAACAAAAACTTGTACTTAATGATATTGTTGTTGTTGATGTTAGCGCAGTTGAAAATGCGTTGAAGACGGATAAGTCACCATGGGGGTGAGGTTACGCTATAACGATTCATTCGTCACAATGATTAACTATTTCTGATACAAATATCTGGATCGTCGATGATCGGATTGAATGGTCAAATTTAGTTTATCTAGCGGTATCGAGAGTCAGAAAAATATCTCAGCTGAAAAGAATTGTAATAGATCACGTGATGACCGAGGAAATAACTGATATCAACATTAAAGATGTTGTCAAGAAAAAATTCGTTGGTTATCAGCAATCTGACAAAAAAAAAATATAAATGTGATTTTGATCTTGGTGTTGATTTTATCATGACGCTGAAACAAAAACAGAATAATCATTGTGCAAGTTGTAATACAGTAATGATGCGGCAATATTCGAATAATAATCCAAAACAATTCACCGTGGATAGAATTAATAGTAATCTCGGTCGCACACGTGAAAATGTGATATTGACCTGTCTTGAGTGTAATCGACGTAGAGGTTCAAGTGTTCTGCTTTTACAGAAGTGAAGGCGGTGGTAATTGTGTATCTTCAGGAATTACTTGTAACTGTTCGCGTACAAATCCACGCTGAGGAGCAGTTGAATCTAGTCTGTAGATTACAGGTCTACCCGTGGATCTTACCACGTTGAAAATTTTATGTGTGGTCACATTCCAAACAGGGTCAGCTGCTCATTTTTTACCCCCTTCAAGTTCACCGGGTTCATTTAAATATCTTACAATCACATTACCTAATACTGGTAGTTTTGACGAAGAGTCACATCGTGGTATTGGTATATTTTTTTTTGTGATCGCGCTGATGGGTTTCATGGAAGTTGCACGAATAATTTCATTATTTAACGCAGCTATCACACATGGTAGTCTTGCAACCCATTCACGAGATCTTTTGTCCACGGACATAAGGTCAGTGGCTATTTCCTTTGCATACTGATATCCAAATAACCGTTCAGCAAGTGATCGATTAAATCGTTCAACGATTGCCTGATCGCGATGAATTGCGGTATGTCCTCGTCTGATTTTGACATTATGTTTTTTCATCAGAGATGAAGCTGCACCAATAAATTCTTTGCCAGGATCAACCTGTAGCAGTTGTGGCCATCGTCGACCACCGCGTTGATAATTTCGTTCAAAAGCAGATGCAACTTCAGCTGCTCCTTTTGTCGATAATGGTTCTGGTTCTGGTTCTTTATATCTACTTGCAACTTCAACGACAGTTAACGCGTATTTGTATGTGCGCGATTGACGTCTACGTGTTTTAATAGTATCATGAGGTAAAAACAAAATATCTGCTTGATGAACTTCATTGGGAGTACTGACATCAAAATGCGCGTACTCAATTATTTTAGGTGATGGTAGATAAATTTGCCGTATTGCCTGTCGTGCTAACCAATTCGCAGCAAGAGAACGTGCTACATTTGCTGCATCAGCAAGTTTACTAATCGCTGCTTTACTCCTCCAATATCCTCTTGGGCTATAATAAATCGATTCCATTATAATAATTATGTACGATTAATTACCAGCTCCTAGCACTAGTTTACCTTTCATTGCAGATTTTACTAGTAAGCTAGCAAGGATTTTCTCTGAGAAATTTATTTTTATAGAATTTATCGCATGAATCAACTTCACATCTGCAATATGTCATTGTTATAAATCTTTATTTTTATATGCAATATCATGAATATGGCACGCTTGATCAATCGCATTTATTGAATACTATCCGGGTCTTGGTTGGTCTCGTTCGTCATGTCGGATATCAAGTCGGGTTCCAGGGCCACAATAATTATATCCAGGAAGATGTTTTTCTCCTGGGTATTTAGCCCATGGAGTTCCTGGTAATTTTCCCAGTGAAGCAGCGATATCACCACCTGTCTTGGTATGAGACGAAATAAATTTGTATTTGCTTGTACCACATTTCACACACTTGCCTGTAAGTGCAAGATTTTTATTTTTTGTTGTTATTGTTGTTAATCCACTGGTGGGGGTGGATGCTCTGCATCGAACACAATAAAAATTCATATTATTTATTATATTTGTACAACATGAATGTCATTGATTTCTCAGTGACACGAAAGCAAGAGCCAATCAAGCATCATGCAGCATTACCAAATTCTATCAGAGCAATTATCATAGGTCTATCTGGGTCTGGTAAGACACAATTATTGCTTAATTTAATAATGAGATGGCTAAAGTGGGATAAGTTGTATTTGGTTGCGCCATCCGTAGACGATCAGCGATGCTACGATGTGATTAAAGATTTTCATGAAGAAGCGAAGTCATTGGATGAAGGTAAAGATGAAGATGATAATGATATTATTGATTTTATCACCGATATTGATGAAGCTCCATCTGTGGATGATCTCGATGGACGTATTAATAATCTCGTAGCATATGATGATGTGATGCTGGACAAACAATCAAATCCAGCTCGGATATTTTCCCGAGGCAGACACAAAAACACTGAAATTACATATGTTACTCAGCGATATACACAAATACCTAAAGTGATCAGAGATAACTGCAATCTTCTGGTTGCGTTCAATGGCGTCGATTCACATACTCTGCGAAATATTCATCAGACTTGCTGTTCAGGGGATATGGATATGATTAAATTCAAAAATTTCTTCTCAAAAGTGCAAGCTACCCCACATGGATTTAGCACGATAAATTTACATGATCCTCGTTCGCGATATCGTATAGGTCTCGATAAAATTTTTGACTGAAAAACACAGCAGCAGGGAAGGTGACGACAAAGAATGAGTGAGCGCACAAGTAAACAAAACACGCCATAAAAAACAAAAACAGAAAAATAAAAAATAAAGGAACCGAAATAAGCTAACCTGATCGGAAAAGTTTCGGGTAGGTTAGAAATTTCGGTTTTGACGTTATTGACGTTTGTATTTTTGTCTCCGTAGGAAACTTTAGTTTTCAGGGTAATCTAATTGAAAACATTGTAGGATCCACCCTCCCTGCTGCTAGTTTTAAGCCTGAGTAACAAACATCGGGGTCAAAACTGGAAGTGGTTCTAATTCTACAAACACAAAATTCTATCTTTCGGTATATCTATGTCGTCTGCATAAGACTTAGCACTTGGTTGACCTTAACTTTCGTAGAAGGTATTTTGAAAGTGCGTTTTCTGGAACCCAATGGTACTTTTCAGAAAATAAATGCTTTAGCGATTCACTGATATATTTTGCTGACTAAAAACCTGTGTACATCTTTACTCATATTTTGCTATACAGTTGATTGAATTGATTTGTCACTTATCACATGGTCTTATGAATAAGGTCCTTGCATATATGCATTGTAAAACTGAACAATGCAGTGCAGATGTCAACTTTGCAAGAAATCACATTGTAAATGTTTTGAAAGCTCTACGTGGCGAGAACATTCATTAACATGTATCTACAGTGTGGATGTATTTTCAAGAAGAAAATTCAAGTCATTATTTTCTTTCTCTTTTAAAATAGATTTTATATAAGTGTGTACCAAACCAAGTAGTTAGACATACACTTAATGCAACAGGAAATCAACAAATAAAAATAAATGACGCAAGATTCTGAGAAGAACACGCTCTATACGGTTATTAATTTACATATAAACATTTGCCGTAAAATCATAGAACATAATTATTTGCTCTTTTTGTATAAATCATTAACTTCTTTAAAATAATCAGTAAACATTTTGAGTACGTGCATGCCCGAGAGTTTCACATCTATCATGCCAAGAAAGAGTTTTAGTGAGAAATGTTGGACATATTTTGATTGTACAATATTTGTCAAGGTGAATGTTCATAATGATATCTGTCATTATTTATGCCATGAATAGCATTAAAGTATTATACACTTTTAGATGCACATCATTTTCAATGTTTAAAAACGGGTGCAATTATGGTTTTGAATTCAAGGAATAAGATCTAAAAAAATAAAACATAGATAAAACAATAGTAAATCTGAGATTTTAGGGAAACCTGTACACTGATCTCAAAAGGACTGGATGTATCGTAATGTACTATACTAATTTCAAATCTCACTCACTCGAGTGCAGTTTTACATGTACCATGGTGAATCTTTCTTGTATAATACGTTTTGTTATTTTTATAAAATACAGCTGACCCACTTTTATTTTCCAAAATATAAGTGTATTCTAAGGGTCACCAAGTATTGCAAACCTACTTTCAGTTTCAATAAGTCTTAATGGAAAAACGCAAGGTAACTTAGGTAATATTGATAAAATACCGTAAGCGAAGTATTTCCTAATAGTCGTGAGATCTTCGACATAGCAGATATTATGTCCGCATGCATCAATACTGATAGGTTCGAAATCGTGAATTATGAATATTATAGCAACATATAAAACGGATCAGTTATTACAATATTGTTTTCTTAAATCAAACTTAAAATTCATTCTTTGTTACAGAACCAGTTTTTGTGAATCTAAATGTGTACAGTCCACTGCATATATATATATATATATATATATATATATATATATATATATATATATATATATATATATTTTTTTTTATTCCACGTCTTTAACCGGTTCACCTGACCTCACTACTCCTGGGGTGCCCTTTTTGCCCATCTGTTGTATCCATGACACCGAAAAGTTGCATCCCCAAATGGACGTTACTATAATATCCTTAAGGAAAAAAGGACCACAGGGATATACGTTTTAATTATATCCGACAGATTAACATTTGTTTTATAAATAGCAGCATCTCTGACAAAATAGTTCATGACAACCTAAGCAACATTCAGTTAATTGATAATCTGACAAATTTTGCGACCTGACTTAGACTAGTAAAATAAGAACAACCAGAGCAAAAGTGAACAAATGTAACATCTGATCATGTATGTTTTGTTATGTTAAGGTTAACACAATTTCAGTTATACAGGGCATCTTTTAATGTGTGGCCAAGATGATTGCATTCACGTGATGACGTAGTTTACCTTGCGTCTCTAAACATAATTTTCGGTCAACATTTTATATCATGTTCATTACCGTAAAACATTAACGCACGCATTTATCCTTATGTCCAGCAAAACCTATCCCGAAATATTTGTGTCCGATTCATTGATTTTTTTAAAATTCTTTTTTGTCCTTGACTTTTGAAATGTGTCAACAAATCTCCAATGCAAAATGACTACCTATTCAAAAATCAAAAGAACACAGATAGAGGTTTTTGTTTGTATCATCTTACGCACTCTTTCAACAGATTTCCTAGACTATTTGATTTGCAGAGTTTGAAAAGTGTGGAAAGCTAGCTTAAGGGGCTATTGGGTATAACTAGCAAGTTAAAACTTTCAATCTTTTTTATCTATTTTTATGCAACTAAATTCATCCTATTGCCAAAAACATTATCAACTTACAATTGCCCTTTGTTATGTATATTTAATTCGTGTTGTTTGTTGGCTTTTTTCAATGATTACATGTTATGTATATCTCTATTTTGTTATTTGCCTTTGTTCAAAATCAAGTAAATGGTGTACGTGACCAGTGACATTTATTTTGTAAACGACAATAATACTTACCTAATATTTCTCCATGATTATAGAATAACAAATCATAAATAATAGTAAACGTGTTTACTTAAATCTGAGTCTATGATATTAAGTTCTTCATTTGGAAATTCCTAAAGGTGTTGACAACTTTGAAAGTTGTAGAGAGGAGGTCAACCCACATAATGACTCTATATTGTGGATTAGCTTTTTTACATAATGTTGTTATTTAAAACATTATTCATTCTTGCCTTAACATCTGCAGCAGAATTGTTCTTATTGTTGTATTCAATTTTTAATTTGGGTGGATTTATCTATTCAAATTATTATTCACTGGAATTACACGACGTTCATGTTCTTGGACTAATACATAAATTTGGAATTACAGTGAATTCAGACAAGAACATTTTGGATTATATCATTGTATTACATCAAAAGGATGTTAACACATCACCACATTCCAGGCCATTGACACATTAGCATATTTGAGACTACCGGCACATCAACAAATTCAAC
Organism: Megalonaias nervosa; assembly: GCA_016617855.1. Taxonomy (NCBI): domain Eukaryota; kingdom Metazoa; phylum Mollusca; class Bivalvia; order Unionida; family Unionidae; genus Megalonaias; species Megalonaias nervosa. Next base: position 5,444 of record JAECUM010005863.1, on the reverse strand, counting down.
ATCGGAATATATTTCGAACACCTCTGGAATTCAATTGGAACTCTATACAGTTTGACCTGTGATAGAACTTTAGGACTGTTTGGGATTTAATTCATAATGTTGTAAATTGTTTTAAAATTTTCACTTTGTATTTAAGGGTAACTATATTATTTGCTGAATTTTACAAAATTTGTTGGTTTTCGCTAATTTCTGTTGCTTTGTTTAAAACCATATAGTCGTAACACCTTTCCGAACGAAACCACAAATAACAATTCTGTCAATTATTTAGTCAATCATCAGCTGATCTGAGTAGTGTAGTGGGATAGTATACGGACAATGTGAATTAGCATTACAGCCCCCCCCCCCCCAACGGGACTGTATACGGACAAGATATCACCCTGGGACTGTATACGGACAATGGGAATTTTATATAGGGACAATAGGTATGCAACAGGTAGGGTGACATCAGGGTACTGGACACTTGCAACAATGTAGCAAGTACCGTGACCTCATGCCACCTGTTTCATTTCTATAGAAAGTGTGTAGGGACTGAGACAGACATATACTAATACAAACCCGAGATTTATATATAAAGCATTATCTAGACCTGAAATTATGTTAACGTTCTTCATAAATTTACATAATTATAATGATGCTATAAATAGTTACAATCAAGGAAAAGACTAACGCCAAAATGGATGTGACTGAAAGTAACGCTAAAATTACCAAATTGTCCCAGAATTTAACGGAGACTAAACATGTCCCTGAACATTAGATTACATTGGTTTAGAGTAAAAGTAGTACTAAAATTACGACATTGTCCCGGACTACAGTGGAGACTGAGAAAATCTGGAACATTAATATTCAAATGGATGTGATTAAAAGTAACGCTAAAATTACGAAATTGTCCCAGAATTTAACGGAGACTAAACATGCCCCTGAACATTAGATTACATTGGTTTAGAGTAAAAGTAGTACTAAAATTACGACATTGTCCCGGACTACAGTGGAGACTGAGAAAATCTGGAACATTAATATTCAAATGACTGTGACTAAAAGTAACGCTAAAATTACGAAATTGTCGCAGAATTTAATGGAGACTGAACATATCCCAGAAGATTAAATTATATTTATTTAGTCTAAAAGTAGTACTAAGATTATCAAAATATCCCAAGCTCTAGTGGAGACTGAGAAGAACTCCGGATGATTGTATTCAGATTGCCGTAACTTCAAATATTGCACTAAATTTCCGAAAAATTTAGCGGACTTGAATGGAAACTGATAACTAGCCAGATGTTTTGGTTGTCAGAAATGGTAAAGACAAAGTGTAGTACTAAATTCTGAAATTGCACCGGACTTTAACGGAGACTGAAAATAATCCATAGATAAATTTTAAAAATGTTACCAAGATTTAAAGTAGTACTGAAAATATTTAAACTCATACCGACCTTCGCAGAAACTGAAAAATTGTAAATAAAAAATTAAAATAAGCGATACTATAGCGTCAGATGAAATTAGATTACGGGACGCTACTTTTTCTACTATAGCGTGAAGATTTATAGCGTCAATCGGAATTAGCATTACGGGACCCTACTTTGTACTATAGCGTCAAGATTTATAGCGTCAAACGGCACACCCTGGGACACTATAGCGTCAATGGGAATTTTGTATGGGAACAATAGGAATGGAACAGGTAGGGTGAAGTGACGGTACTGGGCACTTGCAACAGAGAATAATATTTTTTTGAGTTAAACATAAATTTTACAACAACTAAATATTTCTTTTTGGGCAAGAAAGAATAAATCTTTTCGAGGCAGTTGCCCTGAAAAGGGTTTTCGTCGCGAATGCATAAAACACACACATATATACTATCCACACCAACGAATGAGAACGCATAAAACACACACACATCATACTATCCACACAAACGGACGAGAACGCATAAAACACACCATGCTTACTATCCACACAAACGGACGAGAACGCATAAAACACACACCTATATACTATCCACACAAACGGACGAGAAAGCATTAAACACACACATAGATACTATCCACACAAACGAATCAGAATGCATAAAACATACACACACATTATACTATCCACACAAACGGACGAGAATGCATTAAACACACCATACTTACTATTCACACCAACGAACGAGAACGCATAAAACACACACATAATACTATCCACACAAACGCTAGGCGAACGCATAAAACACACCATACTTACTATCCACAAAAATGCTAGGCGAAGGCGTAAAATACCCATATATCCTATCCACACAAACGGACGAGAACGCATAAAACATACACATATACTATCCACGCATAAAACATACACATATACTATGCTAGGCGAATGCATAAAACACACACCTACATACTATCCACACCAACGAACATGAATGCATAAAACATACACACTATACTATCCACACAAACGGACGCGAATGCATAAAACACACCATATTTACTATCCACACAAACGGACGAAAATGCATAAAACATACACACTATACTATCTACACAAACGGACGAGAATGCATTAAACACACACATTATACTATCCACACAAACGGACGAGAATGCATAAAATACGCCGTACTCACTATCCACACCAAGAACGCATAAACACACACCTATATACTATCCACACAAACGGACGAGAACGCATAAAACACACACCTATATGCTATCCACACCAACGAATGAGAATGCATAAAACACACACACACATTATAATATCCACACAAACGGACGAGAATGCATAAAACACACTACATATACTATCCACACCAACGTGCGCGAACGCATAAAACACACATACATTTTCTACTATCCACACAAACAAATGAGAAGAAGAGTTAGAGGGTTACCAAAATCTTTTACACAACGTAAACTTAGTTCAAGAGGATGCCTCTGAACGGTGTGTGATGTACACGTTAGTGACTAAACAATTTAGATTTGCAAGTGGTGTACGACCATCTCTTTGCAGAAAGTACATTTATTGCCTCCGACAAAAAGAGGTATAAAAACGGACTATCACTCTCAGAAGAACCACTCCCATCAGGACAGGACAGGACCGTGATCGAGACTTGTGTGACTGTGCCAAGCAGTGTAGAGACTCTCAGAACATTACAAACTGTCCCTACAATTCCACCTCTTGATCACCACAAATGTTGTACAGTGACTTGTTTATATTCCACTATGATCGTTTTGATGTGTCTTATATTCATGTACTTAACAATTCGCTTTTATGTATTTTTGTCTTTCGTGTTGTTCACAATTAAAGATGACAATAAACGTGTCCTGAAAAAAGTATAAAAACTCTTATAGTTTCTGTCTTCGTGTCAAAAGTGACATTTCTTACACTACTATGGCTACCTCTACTGTCTCTGATCCCTCTTCCTCAACTGTCAAAGTCAATGACGAACACGTAGATCCGGTTAGGTGGGAGGCCTTGTATCTTCGCCATCCCTTTAACATGCTCATTGCTGTACCTAGCGGTTCCGGCAAAACCGAATTTGTCAAACGTTTGATCGAACATAAACATCATTTGATCGATCGTCCACCTCAACGAATCGTGTGGTGTTACAAAGAGTGGCAATCGTCGTACAGCCTTCTGCGAGAAAGTCAAGGCGATTCCATCGTCTTTGTGGAAGGCATTCCTGGCGAGGACGACGGGATCGTGTCTGACCCTAGTCAAACTCATTTGGTTATTTTTGACGACATGTTAGGAGAAGACGAAGAAGAAATTAAACTCTAGTTTACGCGCAAAGGGCATCATCGTAATGCCAGTGTCATTTACATTACCCAAAATTTGTTTCAACAAAGTAAAGCCCATCGTACCATCAGTCTCAATGCTCATTACGTGGTGTTGTTTAAAAGCCCTAGAGATAAATCGCAAGTACAAGTCTTAGCCAAACAGTTAGGAACACATTGGCTGACGATGCCACTCAAACCCCACACGCTTATTTACTCGTGGATTTAAAACCCACCACTCCCGATTATTTGCGATTTCGTACCCATCTGTTTCACCACTGGTGCCAAGACAGAGGGCCTGTCGTGCACACGTCCCCGTCGTCGACTTAATCACAATCACCAAGAAAAGTCTATTAAAACCTCGGACACTTTGGCTTTGTTTCACACATCGTCAACATGACGTCCCTTCAGTCTTATCTTCCCATCAAATTGATTCGTACCTTGTACGGTATCAGGCGCGAAAAAAATCCACAAATACGTGCTCGTGTCTTAGAAGCAAGTCTCAAAGAAGTCTTACGGTGACAGCACGTCAATTACTGCAAGGCATCATTCAGACTCCACATCAGACCGAACGTTTTCATGAGAGAAACAAAGTAGCCTTGACGCAGTTATCCGATCCTCGCATTGACACTCAAACCAAAAAGCAAATCATTTTGAAACCTGGAGGTAGCTGTTCTCTAGGAGGTGTCATCATTCGTTCCCTCTTAAAATGAGATCCCAATGCTCCCAAAGTTCTGCCCAAGAAAAAAGCCACCCCCAAACGTACCCAGAAGAAAAAGAAAAAGAGCAACGGTGTCAAGACCAGGTCACAGCCTCAGAAAAAGAAAAAGAAAAGTCCACAGAAAACAGCTTCTACCCGCAAGAGAGCGTCTCCAAAAACTTCTCCTCCAGCGGTGACACCTTCTTCCTCTTTAGCGGCAGTGGCCGCTGCTCCCAAAGTACCTGCCCCCAAAATCAAAGTCCAAGAGAGAACGGGTGTGTTACAGAGTTTACTGGATTTGTCTAAGAAAGAACTGTCCCGATTAAGTCCGTTGCGAACTCCTCCAAGACGTGTGATGCCTGTCATCAAGTTGATAGGACGTAAAGACAATCAGTTGCCACGCGTTCCAGTATAAAAAGACCTGAGGCAAACGATAGGTTTAGTGTTGTTGTGCTCCTGAACGCCCAAAGATTGCCCCACCAAGAAGTGCACACCGTCACCATCGTCGTTCTTCTGTCCAAAAAGGAAAAGGAAAAAGAAAAGGACAGTCTCGTCATCCAAAAAAACACTTAGTCAAACATCGACGTCACCCCAGAAAAGACACACTCGTTGAAAGAAAAGAAGAAGTCACTGAGGAGGAGGATGGTTGCCTAGTCTTTTATTAGCACACATGATCAAAACTCTTAAATCTATTTAAACCCATGACCACTAGTCAAAATAAGATAAAAGAACGCATGTGAAGCCATGGACTTTAGTGTATGTTGTGCACCAAAAGATGTCTCTTCATCGTCGTTCTAATGTCCAGAAAGGAAAAAGAAAAAGACAGTTTCGTCATCCGAAAAAACGCTTAGTCAAAAATAGACGTCACCCCCAGAAAAGACACACTCATCCAAAGAAAAAGAGGAGCCATTAAAGAGGAGGATTCTTTGGCGATTTTGGAAAACACATCGTCACCTTTATGAAGAAGCGATAGTCCCCCAAAAAGGATAAAAGAC